>JANIJG010008672.1:9943-21393 GCA_024611175.1 Megaceryle torquata
AGGAAACAGGTATATATATATATTTTTCAGGACCATGAAGACCAAAATCAAAGCAATGAAACAAGGACATTTTAAATGTACTGTGAAAAGATTATCTTAACTGGAAAATCAGGTTGGAAGTGAAGATCATTGGAGAAGCTTGTAGTATGAGACTGTTTATAACACAATGCTATTATTAACAGACTGCACTTGACCTACTCCAAAACTACCAAGTGGTAGGAGGATCATCATGTCTACATTTCCTCTACTCACTTCACAACAGCCATTTTCTCCAATCCTTATTTGGTAGGCTGTAATGCATGTACATCATCTAGAGCTGACATATTATTTTTAAGACCTACTTAACAAGTTCTTTTGTGCATCTGAGAATCTGTACTAGAATTTCTTAGATCCTAACATTTGGTCCATTCAACATTCCCTTAATAGCTTCCAGAAGCCAAGCTCACTTTTCTTATTTATTTTCTGTAGAAGGGTCTTCCAGATCACTGTTATCTACAATCAGCAACAAAATATTCTTTCAGAGGTGAGGGAAGATGCATCTGCTGTCATTTTCATGCCTTTCTCACAACAGAAGTCACATCCATGACAACCTTTAAAATAACTTTGCTGAGCAAGCCTTTTGCTGACATCTGTGAGACACCTTAGCCCTCAGGCTGAGCTTAACTGCTCAGCATACTCACAGAAAAAAAATGAAAGGGGCTTTTCACAGCTCCTTTTCAATTCCTCCTTTCTCAAAGTGTTCAAGCTTCTGGGAAATCTCTTCAATCACTTCTCTTTCAACTGTGACTTTAAGCCACAGAAATAACTCACTGAGCTCTACCTGCACTTTTTACTTCTGTAACAAATTATCATCTCTCAGTATTTCCTACTGCTTCACATATGAGGAGTTTGCTCAAACTGTTTTCTTCCTCTAGCTCTTAAAACACCTTGGAAACACTAATCTGCAGCTTGGGTAGTTGGAAATACAATTATGATACATCACACTACAGGACGGAAAGGGAGAGTAGAAGCGACCTACTTATTAGCTACTGAAAATTGCAAAGAATATCCACACATTATTTTAAAAGTCTTATAAGCCCTTAGGAATTGATTTACATCAAAAAGAGCACTGAACCTTTGGCAGTAAATGGTTAGTCTTCTGTTGCATATTGACTCAAACACCAGTGCTTTAGTCATGGAAGTCATCAGCTGACATTGTAGTGCTGCACATGTCTCTGATGAACAGCGTTACTCCCTCAACTCATGCACTAAACCATTTTTAAGAGTGAAATGTAACTTCATTTTAGAAAATGAATTATTTAGTGGTTACAGGTGCACTAGATGTGCACATAGGTATATTGTAAAAGTGCAGTAAAATAGACCTAGAGTACATTTTACAGACTGAAAAAGATAACAGATAAACTTCCAGAGAAAATGTTTTCCTATCTGTCAAATCAGCTCCGGAGGTCTGGTGGAAAGAGATATATCTCTCAGTAAGGTGTTCCATGTCTACCTTATTTCTGGGACAGACAGTAACATATTACTGCAATACACATAATGGGGCAAAATACAGATTATTATGAATTATAGAATCACAGAATCAGTTTTGTTGGTAAGGACCTTTAGACATCATCTAGTCTCACTCTCCCTGACATCGGCAGGGACATCTCAGGTTGCTCAAAGACCTAACACCTCCAGAGATTAGGCATCTACAAATTCTCTTTGCAACCTGTTCCAATGTCTCACCACCCTATCATAAGGTATTTCTTCCTTCTGTCTAACCTAAACCTACTTTGTTTCAATTCAAAACCACTGTCCATTGTTGTTTCACTATAAGCCTTGATAAAAAGTCCCTCTCCATCTTTCTTGTAAGCCCCCTTTAAGTACTGAAAGGACACAATAAGGTCTCCTGGAGCCTTCCTTTCTCCCGGCTGAATAACCACACCTCTCTCAGCCTTTCTTCATAGGAGAGGTGTTTCAGCCTTCTGATCCATTTTTGTGGCCTCCTCTGGACTTGCTCCAACAGGTCCATGTCTTTTCTGTGCTGAGGACTCCACAGCTGGACATAGTACTCCAAGTGGGATCTCACGATAGTGGCTTAGAGGGGCAGACTGACCTCCCTTTAAGTGCTGGCCATGTTTCTTTTCCTGCAGCTCAAGATATGTTTGGCCTTCAGGGCTGTGAGCGTACAATGCTAGCTCATATGCAAAGGTCTGAAGATACTTTAATGTTTCCTTCAGGTTAACAAACCCTGACCTGCTCAAAAAACCTCTTTTTTTTTTCTTTATTATTATTTTTTTAATTTTTATGTTTATTTTTCCAAGAGGCTATACCCTCTATAAGACTAGTAAATCCCAATTTCCTACAAAACAACTGAAAAAAAACCCCCCAAAACAAAACCAAAAAACCTGTTTGGAATTTCATAAACAATTATATCTGTGTATAATCTAGAAGACAGTTCAGTTCAATCCTGTCTATGCTCTGCAAGTTTGTGTGAAAGTCCAAACTTTCACTCCCTGGCTGTCTTTTATGACCAAGGGGGAAGATGCAAAACACCCAGAAAAGATTTTCTGAGTGAGACAGTTTGTATTCTGGAAGGATGCTTCTATCGTACAGTCTTACAGACCTACATAATGGCAAATGCTAATATTAACAGTCCTCTGTAACTCATTTCTGGAGACAGCAATATATTCAGAAATTTTGAGTTAATGCTAATTATTTTGACTCACAATCATGCTCTGTCAGTTTTGAAGCAGAACTCCCTCCTCCATTGAAGGAAAAGCTCTGCCCTGAGTGGTAAACAATGCTGGAAAACCTTCCATTCCTTTCAACTCATCTTCTGGGGTTTGCTTCCTGTTCAGAGGTGGCACAAGACACAGCACTGCTGGCTACCTGCTGCTGGCTCATTTCATGGATGTAGATGTTGAACCAGACCAACTGTGACGGCAGGCTAGTTTCCTAGGCACCAGTGCCTTCTGTGGCATCAGCAGTGTTGATACTCAGACTCCAGTTGAGAGGTAAAGACACAAGCCCACACTGGGATCTCTTCTGTTGCTGGTGCTAAAACTGAGAAATCAGAACCCAAGAATGCATCCAATTTCACCTTGCCCATGGGGAAAATGTAAAGAGGCCAAGACTGGGCAGAATGGTAAATAAGCATTCTGCTTTCCACCAGCCATATTCCCTTACTGAAAGAGCCTTTATTTATATGTCTCAGAGAATCTATTCAAGCCTCAGAAATACTATTGAAGCAGTTCTTTGGTAGGAAATATTGATAAAGTCTTGGGTCAGTAAAGATACTGCAGCCAAGAAATTAACTTGAACCGTGTTCTGCAAGTATTGAGAATCCTCTAATAAATGCGAACTGATAATTTTTCTATTGCATGACAGTTACTTGAAGGTAATGATATAGATAATATTTCAACTATGTAAGAAGTTCAAGTAATTTTGAATTTTAGTTTTATGTGAAATGAAACATCCTCATGTCATTGTAATAATATATAATACAACATAACCACATGTTCATGTTAATCTTGAATTTACATGCTTTGTCGAACTGTGCCCTGGGGTCCTGACATTTTCTGGGGATTGGTGAGGGCATGACAAAATGTTCATTAAGATTACCACATGTAATGCTATATTTCATGTCAAACATGGACAAACGGAGTGGAAAATGAATTTGTTTTGTAGTAATACAAGGTTGGTACTGATCAGCTGACTCTTCTACCATGTCAGACAATACTTCTCTGGGAAAGCCATGTCAAATTAAGAATAGTGAAAAATCTTTTCTCTGAATGGAGACAACAATTCAGTTAAAGGCTAACTGCAAAGTTACTAATAGTAATGTGCAGCATGCTGTTGGACATTGCTAAGAGCTTTGAAACACACAGATAACTTTGGCTTAAATTTATAAAATACATGTTTCAAGAAACTACGGAATTCTTTAGAATTTTATGAAAGCACTACAACTTAGAACTGATTAGCATTTTCCTATGAAAATTGCAACAGAAAGCTACTAGAGTGGTGTAATTAAAGTTAAAATCTTGCACTAGTTCTAGATAACACCACTGGATCTAGTCTTTCCTACTCATGAGACAATCTGATATTATGCTAATGCCCAGTAAACATATTTCTTCAACAGAAAAAAATCCTTATTTTATCTTTTTTTTTTTTTTTTTTTTAAACAATGCAAATGCTGTCATGTCCAGAAAATGTAAAAATCCAACTATATGAGGAATAAAACAAAATACAGTGTGTTCACTATGTATATTAAGGAATTAGGAACACAATAATGGAAGTACCTACTGAAATGGTTAAATTCTGTCTTTGTCACTTTAGAAAGCCCTGGAATAATTTTTGTTTCCCAGTACATTTATTCTACAGGTCTGCATTCTTGAGAGACTATTTTATAACAACTTATATCAACTGTTAAATCTATCTTAAAAAAAGACAAAAAGACACGACTATGGGACATTTTTCTCCCTGTTGTAGAATATTACATTCTGTGTCCCTGCAATAGTAGGAAATCTGTAAAGATGATCCCAGGATGAGGGCAATGCCATGTACCTTTTCATTAATGGCACTAATACCAAAAAAATGTAGCCTGTAAACGTGAGAATATGTTCAGGATGTTTTTTGCTCATTGGACTGATAAACAGGTCAAAAATGCTTTCAGCTTGTGTCCAGCTTCCATTGAAGGGTGAAGTCAGTAACATCTAACATCAGCTCCAGATAGATACAGTAAAACATGTTCAGTGCTATGTTACTTGTTGATCTAACTTCAATTATACAGAAGAAAACCTGACCTTTTTGATTTAATCAATACAATCTGAAGTCCCTCCTTTAGAGATTATTGTATTAAGATCCATTACAGGCCCTTTAATTTGATCAATGCAATGAACCAGAGCAGATTAATGAGATATAAAAGCTATTGATTTTACCATAATAAATTCCACAGCTCTCATTGAATTAACCAACCAGAAGAGCCAGGCTTCATACAGATAAAAGTAAATTCTGTAAAATAAGAACGCAGAAATTAACCCTTAGAACAAGATTTAAAAGCATTTTCTGAATCATTTACAAGTATTTGTTGAAGGACATGATTGAACAGAAACAATTTGCCGTACCACATCTTAATGTAAAGCACAAGAGTGAGATATTGTCTTATGAAGTCCATTAAATATGAAAAGTACAGTTAAATAATACACAGGAGTCCACATGCTACCATGCCAAAGGACCTGTGACTTTAAAGAACTGTTGCTCACTTTTCATATGTTATTAAGCTCTAGCTTCATTGCAAACCATGCCAACCAAAATGCCTATCAGCAGCAATACACATGACTGGGGTTCTGTCGAGCTCAGCAACTGGTTTCACAAAGACATGCAATAGACCAAGGAAAACCTGTTTTCAGTCACTGCTACACTTGGTCAAAACCACATTATATGATACCTATGTGAAAGGCTGCAGATCCCACTACTAATTTTACAAGCAATATCTTTGCAACAGAAATTCCTGTTATTTTCAAGTATGAAGATTAATGGATGTTTTTCTCCAGAACAATTTCCTGTCTTTAGCTTGCTTTACTCCAAGATTTGCTGATATGACAGCCTTCTGCATCAATTTCTCTTCTCCAATTCATATTTCAGAACAGAGTATAAAGAAATATGAGAGGACTTCATCATAATTGACCAGTATTTAGCAAAAAAATTTAGAGATATGTCCTCTCCATTGTATAACTTATTTTATTTTCTGTCTGTGGGTTTCATGCACTTTAAAATGTATCAATAGAGGCATCCAGAAGGTAGCTATCTACTATTACTACTGCTGTTACAAATCAAATAAAAGACAAAAAAGGAATTATGACAATCCCACAAGAAATCAGCTAGCCAGTTTAATAAACTATGAGATTATAATTAAAAAAAAAAAAAAAAGTAAAATAAAATAAAATAAAAGGTGTGTAAATGCATTCTTATGATTACTTACTACTATGCTAAAAATCATGGTATATTGCTAGTGGCTTTACTTTAGCAATCTCACAAATTAAATCCAAGAGATCTCAGTCAAATTTTGCACTCCACAACAGCCTTTCTGCATTACCCTTTATCGTGAGCAGCCTACTGTTCCATAAATGGATTCAGTAGAAAAAAGGACATATGTTAACTACTAACATCAGAGAGCTGAGATTTCCAAATGCATGAGCCAAATATTTCTCTACACATATCCTCTCAAACCTGCCCCTCCCCAGAATTCATTCAGTTCACCTAACTGACTTCACAGATAGCCAGCATCATCTCCATGGATCTTCTCCCACTGTGAAACATCCCTGGGGACTCAGAGTAACCCTCAAACTACAGTGATTCAATTCCTCTAAGAAAACCTACAACAAATCCCTTGCAGGCACGAAATGCCATCGGTGGTCTACAGGTTTGTTTTCAGTGTTTTTTTTCAGTGCCATCTAACAGCAGTCTCCTACAGCTGGCCACACTGCCTCATCTTGTAAGTACACAGTTTCCACAGCATGCCTCACAGCTATGCTTGGAGGTTTCATGCAGCCTTACAGCTTCCCAGCTGGTGCAAGCAAGTATACTTCATGGTTTAGACAGGAGAATACACTGCAGCAATGAGGGAGGGATTTCCTCCTCAATCCTGTCTTTATCAGCCCTCACGGTTTTGCTTTAGTGATTTTAAGATGACTGCCAGCTCTGCAAAGGCATATGAAAAGAAAAACCGAGATTATTTTCAAAAAACTTCTTGTCATTGAGAGCTATGCTCTATAGACTACCTTCTCTCTGTTGCATCTTTTTCTATACTCTGTCCCTTGCAGACTAAAGGTGAGAAAGTCCTCATCTGAAAAGTTCATGACAAACATAAAAGTTTGCAAAGCTCACAGGTGGACTTTACTTCATAGAAGCAGTCTAGAGCAACCAGGAGGATACTGCCCTCGTGGCCCTTTTGGATGCTAACATTTCATCTTAAGATTCTGATACAAGCATAAGCTGTGCCACCTGTTGGTTTCACTATGACTCTAATACACCCACTGCTTCCTCTCTGCCAATAGTTCCGGTGAGTGTGCCCACATTTATACTGAAAAGGGAAAAAAAAAAAAAAAAAAGCCCTCATGAGCCTCCAAAATGTTCTGAAACCAACAGTTGCAGTAGTTCTCAGTAGGGTCTTATCTCAGATTCTTTACAGTTTTTCTTTGCTTGCAAGTTGTAAGAGAAAATTATTACTTACTCTGGATGGAAATTTCACTGTATCCCACATCTAACTGATAAAGTACAACTAAGTTTAAAAAGAAAAAGTGAGTTTAGCAATAACTTCCTCTATGTCAATTTTCTTTGACTACTTCACTAAATATATACTTCAAAAAATGCAAATGATGGCTCCTGTTCCCACTAAATACAGATGGAAAATGTAAATAATCTGTCTCCACAGTGCTCATGAGATATCAACTATTATTTTAATGAAGAAATACTGTATAAAAAAAAACCAAACCCTAAAAGTAATGGGATTTTACATTTTTTAAGTAGTGGATATTTTCCCTGTGGCTCATTAATTCACTTTAAGACTGAAGGACAAATATCTAAAAAGTATTTCATTACTGTAACCTCAGCGTAGTAAACTCATAATGTAAATCCACACACAATGTCAATCTCCTATACATGTATAGGCATGTTTTTATGTCTACACACAAGCGTAAGGACAGCAGGAAGCCTAAGAACAGGACTCACAAAAAAAATCTCTGCTGAAAAAGATGCATAAAACAGAATGCACAGAGCATCAGAGATTTCAGTCTAGTCTGGGAAGGAAATGAGGAGTGGTAAGAGATTTAAATCTCTTAGGCAGGCACTTAGCACCTACCTCAAATACTATACACCTTCAAATACCAAAGAAACAGAATCCAGACATGCTGCCTGATGAATCAGTTATTTTCTTTCATAACATGTTCTGTGCTTAAAACACTACCACTCATGACAGCACTGACTTGACCACCTGGCCTCTTTATCTGCCAAGTGTCTGAAACACAGCAATGCTCACCCTTCTCACTTTCTAACTCAGTCTCTTAATTCTGTGATGTAAACTGGAACAAGATAGTAGGCTTCCCTCAGTCTCTGAAAAGCTTATACTTGGCTGATGTAACAAATACTTACACAAATACTTTCCCTCACATGGTGGGTTGACCATGGCCCTCTCAGCCAAGCACCGACACAGCTGCTCTCTCCCTCCCTGCTCCCTCCTTGGTGGAGCTGAGGAGAGAAGGAGTGTAGTGCACATTCAGTTCCACCCTTGTGTCCTTCTCTACTCCAGCTCTGTTTTCCCTCATTGAAAAAGCCCTCCTTTCTCTCAAAAGATCCATATCAGACGTTGATAAGTGTTCCTGAAACACAGGAAACAGGAGATCTTGTGCAGAGGAAAAAAAAAAGCTCAACCTGAGAAACTCTGAACCAGATTAAGAGGCACTCTCATGAGGTGCATGGACCCGGCAGCACTGGTAATTAGCTGCTAGGCTCAAAGATCAATCCTGAGTGTCTCCATTACAGGGATGGAAGCATCACTTCCTGCTCTCCTATTAGGACAGTATCCCAGGATCTAAAGAACAATTTCACACAATAGATTAAGTTCTGAAAATCCAAACTAGCTGGAATATCATTTGTTTGTATAACTTAAAAAACAAAGTCAGTTCCAGTGATATTTTACACAAGGGCACAATGGTACTTAAGTATAGAAATGCTATTTAAACATCCACTTATGTGAAAAGTGGGATTGTACCTCTCTAAAAGGAGGGAAACATGTTAACTGTTTTCCTAACACTTTTAATATTTGCACGACATAATGCAAAATACATAGTCATTTTATATTAACATATAATATTATAGCATAACTTTATTTATTTTTAGTACTGTATTTTTAGTTTATATAGCCATTTTACAAATCTTTCCTTTTCTGAACTGGTTATTCATCTATGTACTCCAAACTATCTTAAGAAATATATCTTAGCAGTAAAGAAAAAAATAAAGTCTGTCAGCAGTAAGAAACAGAAGTGTTTATCATAAACATTTCTCCCAGCAACTGCTTCTTTACTAGCAGAGAGCATAGAAAAACTATTTGATTTCTGCATGTTTGAGTTTCTCAATGTATTTCTTCTGTAATTCCCACAGCAAAGGACTCTGGAGATATAGTGAAGTTGTGTAAAAGGTCACTGCATTCAAACAACAGCTGTTTGCTTTAATAAAGAGGAGTCTGCACTGAAAAGTGACCATAAATAGGCACAGCATACTCTTTACAGAGGCAAAATGCAGAGATTACAGTAGGAATTCTGCTATGTTTAATGCAGGATTAACTCTAATACCACTTTTTTGCAGGCAGTATCAAGGAGGAAATAAGTTGAGCACAGACAAATCCCACAGGATGTCCGTGTGATTGTTCCATACCCAAAAGATGGGAAGAAATCTTATGTGAAGCAGTATTGCTCCTGAGTGACTAATAGTTCATGGGATGGCTCCAATAGGAAAAAAAAGCCAAGAAAACATGAAAAATGAGTGTGAGAACTTTGTTTTGTGGAGCTGGGAAAGGAAATGTGAGAAAAAACTTCTCAGAAAAATACTGTATTGTAAAGGACTGTATTGCTTGGTGGGGTGGGGTGGTGGTGTTTGTGTTGTCCCTTTTCAGAAGATGTTTTCAGATATTTGGCAACAGAAGCAAAAGAATAGGCTCTAGGAGTTAACTCTGGCTTCCATGTAATGTACCATCAATATGCTTCATCTCAGGAGCCCTCTCTACTCTCTCCAGGGAACTGCAAGGCAGGATCCATAGCAGAAAGCATCTGCTGATCCTACTTTCAGGTTTGGTTGTCTGCCACTATTCTAAGTAAACAAGATCTGGACTCTAATCCCAGCAGGGTCAGTTCCTGTTTGCCTCCTGTTTAATGCATATTCCATCAGAGCTCTTCTACTGAGACCAAGCTCTATAAAGACACTGTCCAGCCTTCAAAGAGTATAATCTCCAGATTTTTTTTTTTTTTAATAATCCTAATAAAAAGCTTTAGCATTACATCTCATGCCTATTAATAAATCAAAGTTTCTGAAATTTGTTCTTAAATTCAATTAAAAAAAATGTTGTGTGGTTTGCTTATTATAATGACTTTGCAATTAACCTTCCTGGTAGTAGCATTAGAGAACAAATAAATAATTATAATCATTTAACCTCTTAATTTGTAGATTCTTGTTCCATCTTGAACTCTGATATGTACTGATTACCTCAGTTATTTTGTTAATAATGTGTGCACAATTACACTAAAAGTTCCATAAAACAGCTTATAGAAATAATTCATTAAAAAAAAAAGCAACTGCCCCCAAATCAGTTTCCAAATCCAATACTCTAACTTGAAATACAAACTTGATCAAGAATTGCAAAAGCAAAATACAGAAAATAAATTATCACATGAAACCATTGCATCTAAACCTACTGAAACAAAAAATATTAAACTAATGGCCAGTTAAGATATGCCATCAATTAAAAAGATGTTACATGTTGCACTTAGCATGTACATAATCTGTTTTTAAAACTCTGAATCCATCTGAGATTTTAGAGGAGCGGCCATCACTCACAAAAGTTTAATAAGGCATGAAATCTGCAAAAAAGTAATTTCTTTTTTCAACACCACATTACCTTTTTTATGACCCCAAAAGTGCACAAATTTACAGGAAAAAAATAAAGTTTTTCCAAATTATCTCAGAATGCAGTCACTATTCTATATGATCAAGAGCAACACCAAAAAACTGTGTGCTGCTCAGAAAGTTTCCTTCATTAAAAGAGAAGGTAAAACAGGAAAGAGAATTTTGTTGTTTTACATGTAAAATATAGGAATGCAGAATTTGGCCTCACTAGATCAGAAGTCTAAGAAAGTTAATTTTCTGTCTTTAGAAACTGCTTATGCGTTATGCTTTAATGATTGATGAAGAAAAAACCTAATTTGCCTGAACAATTTGACAGTGCGATACACACAAAAAAGAATAGAGACAATATTTTCCAAACCTTGTGGCTGTCAGCCTGTACCCTTCAGCATTCTCCATCCTTCTATTAGTACTTAATATGTCAGGCTGGAATTAGTAACTTTACTGATGATTAGTCACCAAATTATTTAGCCCACAATACATTAAATTTCCATATTTTAAATAAAATTTTAGGTGCATTAAGTCACAGAATTCTTGATATCAAAATAAATTTACACTGATAATTGATTTGTTCTTCCAACAACAACCAACCAAACAAACAAAAAAACAAACCCCAAAAAACCCACCCAAACCAAAACCAACCAAACAAAAACCAAAACAACCCAAAACGAACCAACCAACCAACTCAAAACCAAAATCCACCCAACATATTATATAATTGTAACTTTTTAGGATAGATTTCTTCTCTATATAGGCAATTTTCAGGCCTATAGAAGAGTGGTTTGTGGTTTTAGGTT
>JANIJG010008673.1:0-24098 GCA_024611175.1 Megaceryle torquata
CCCCTCCAGGGCTGTCCCAGGCTGCCCAGGGCAGGGGTGGAGTCCCCATGATCCCTGGAGGGGTTTCCAAGCCCCCCCCGTGGAGCTGTGGTGCTGAGGTCATGGGTCAGTGGTGCCCTGGCAGTGCTGGGGGAGCAGCTGGACTCGATTTGAAAGGTCTTTTCCAGCTGAAGTGATTCTGTGATTCCATGAGGCTCCTTGGGGGTGTGCCCTGGTGCTCCTGCAGAGCAAAGATACCCCATGGGGGTCCTCATGGGGAGGTGGCAATGTGGCTATGGGATGCAGTGTGGTGTGTGTGGGCGGGTCCCCTTCTGGCGTGCAGGTTGGGAGGTGACTGTTGTCCTGCTGACCATGTTTCCCTGTTGCTGCAGACGGCTGCGGAGTGGGGAACCTGTCAGAGCCGGTGGCCGTGTCACTGCGGCACCCTGGGGAGGGTGCAGACCCGGTGGCCGCTTACTGGAACTTCGAGGTGCTGGGGGGCATGGGGGGCTGGAGTGCCGAGGGCTGTCAGCTGGCTGCCCAGGAGCCCAACGTCACCTCCCTGCACTGCCGGCACCTCAGCAATGTGGCTGTGCTCATGGTAGGTGGTGGGGTGAGCAACGGGGCTGGGAGCTCTGCCCTCGTGGGTGCAGAGCCTGGGGTCTGCAGAGGGGCAGTGGGGTGGGATGGGGCGCTGGGGATGGGGTCTGAGGGGCTGTGCCGTGCTGCGCAGGAGCTGAGCGGTTTCCCCAGCGAGGCGCGAGGTGCCGTGGAGGTGCTGCACCCAGCCATGTACACCTGCACGGCCGTGCTGCTGCTCTGCCTCTTCACCACCATCATCACCTACATCGTCAACCACGGGTGAGCGAGCGTCTTGGCAATGGGTGGAGGGGCTGGGCTTGCGTGGGTGTCCTTGGGGGCAACTGGAGGAGCTCCCCAGATGCTGCCCACGGCCGGGAGGGAGGTGTGAGGGGGATGGCTCTCCAGGAGATGACCATCCAGCTCCTGCTGGCCCCTCTGCCGCATCCCAGCACCAGTGTCTCCCGGCTGACAGCCCCAGGATGAACTTGCTGCCAGCAGCTACAAGAAGTCCTTAACCCATATGCATGTGCTTATGTGGCTTCTTTATCCACCACATTCCATCCTCTGGCCAGGACCAGGCTGTCAGAGCTTCCCTTGGGAGCTGTGAAGGCAGAATTTGTGCCAGCAGGAGCTGTGCTGGCAGGAGCTGTGGCTCTCACATGCTGCAAGTAACTGTCCTGCTCAGGACCAGGCAGGAGCTCACAGGCACCCGTTGTACCTCTTCCAGCACCATCCTCATCCCACGGAAGGGCTGGCACATGCTGCTTAACCTCTGCTTCCACATCGCCATGACAGCCGCCGTCTTCGCTGGAGGCATCACCCTCACCGGCTACCTGATCGTCTGCCAAGCGGTAGGTACCGGGATGAGGGTCTCACCTTGCCGAGCTCCCTAGGATGGTGTCTGGGGGACACAGCCGTAGCCTTAGCACCCCCTTTCCCAACCATCGCCTCCCTCCGCAGGTCGGCATCATCTTGCACTACTCCTCCCTCTCCACCCTGCTGTGGATGGCGGTCAAAGCCAGAGTGCTCTACAAGGAGGTGACCTGGAAGGTGCCACGGCAGCCAGAGGGGGACGCGTCCCAGCCGGCCCCCAGGCCCATGCTGCGGTACGAACGCCCCTTCCTCTCACCCCAGCCTGGCAGGGGAGCCAGGGGAGCTTCCCCTGCCCCGCGTCTGGAGCCTGGGGCAGGACTGGCTCTGCTGGCCAAGCCCGTCCCACCCGCAGCCGTGCTGGGCTCGCTCCGGGTGTGCAGTGACTTCTGTGACACCTTCCCCCCCGTGCAGGTTCTACCTGATCGCCGGTGGGATCCCCCTGATCATCTGCGGGGTCACGGCAGCCGTCAACATCCACAACTACCACGACAACAACCCCTAGTAAGTGGCCCTGCTTGGATGGCCTCCCTCCACCTGGGAAAGGGGAACCAGCAGCACAAGGAGTCCTGGCAAGCCTGGGGAAGGCTGTGGAGAGCCCGGGGCAGGGGTGCTGAGCACCGGTACTATGACGGGTGGTTGCCGGCCGCGTGGGCACCCAGCTCTGCTCATCAAAGCCCCTTTCCTCCCATACAGCTGCTGGCTGGTGTGGCGACCCAGCCTGGGGGCTTTCTACGTCCCCGTGGCTTTCATTCTGCTCGTCACCTGGATTTACTTTCTCTGCGCCGGACTCAGCCTCCAGTGCCGACCGTCGCGCCGGAAAGACATCCCCGAGGTGCTGGAGCCACCACCGCCGCGGCTGGGGGGTGCCGGTGACCTCCTGACAGACTCTGGGTCCATCTCGGTCACGCTGAACTCGGGGCCGCCCTGCCCCGAGGCGGACGGCGTCTACTCTCTGCGGGTGCAGTTCTGGGCGCTGGTGGCCACCCACGCCTTGTACGTCGCCCTGTGGACGTTCGGCGCCATGGCCGTGTCCCAGCGCTGGTACCTGAACATCGTCTTCAGCTGCCTCTACGGCATCACCGCCGTGGTGCTGGGGCTCTTCATCTTCATCCACCACTGTGTCCGGCGCAGGGACGTCCTCAACTCCTGGTTCTCCTGCTGTCCCTCATACAGGAACGCGCTGCCCATGCAGGCGTACGTCCACCCCGGGCTGGTGCCGGAGGACGGCTCGCAGGTTTTCATCGGCTGCGACCCAGAGGCGGCTCACTCCGGTGCCTCCTCCTCCTCCTCACCCAGCAGCGCCGGCTCAGCCGGGGGCCGCTGCAAGCTCACCAACCTGCAGGTAGCGCAGAGCCAGGCGGACGCCCGCCCGGCCACCTGCCCGGAGCCGGAGCCCCCCGACAGCAAGGCCCCCGGCAGACACGCCAGCAACCTGCACGGCCGCAGGACCCACCGGGGCAGAACTAAGCAGTGCCGGGACGGGAAACACCACCGCTTGAAAATGCTGCGGGGCCCCTCCTCGGAGCATCCCTCCAGCGAGAGCGGGAGCCTCCACAACAGCCACTCCGAGAGCTACCACAGCGGCAGGAACAGCCCCGTCAGCAGTGGCCGCGCGGGGCCGCGGGTCCCCCAGGACGGGGAGACAGCGCCGAGCCACTCGGAAGGCAGCGACGGCGGCCGGCGGGCGCCCGAGTTCGCCGAGGCTCGCCGGAGGAGCGCCAGCAGAGACAACCTGCGGCAAGCCAGCGCTGCTGAGAAGGAGGCGAAGCGTCGCTCCTACCCGCTCAACGTGGCCAGCCACAACGGCGGCCTCAAGGGCAGCAAGTACGACATCAACCTGGCCAGTGCCGACAGCGTGGCCGGGATGAAAACCGGCCTCTGGAAGAGCGAAACCACTGTGTAAAGGTGGGGAAGGGCCGGACGGCCGCAGCGTTTCTCCTCTGGGAGCCGCGGCTGGAGCCGCTCGGGGTGTCTGCGAGGATCCGCCACGTGCACTAGTGGGGACGGGTGGCATGGCCGAGGGCTCCGGCTCACCCCAGGCGCAGGGCGATGCCGAGCCTGACCCGTCCCCCGCAGAGGCTCAAAGCTTCCCGCGGCGGTGCCGGGCTCTCGAGCCGACGCTCAGTCCTTGCTCCTCAGCAGCCTGAATCGCAGCCGTACTCCCATCGCTCCTGCATATCACTTAAGACTGATCCTAAAATGCTATTTTCTAATATGCAGAGGAAACGTCTATTTTTCAAAGCTATATTATTGAATGTATATATGTATAGACAGATCAGAAAGTGATGCAAGTGCCTCGTTACCCACCAGTGTTCTCCGGGCACAGGCACGTCCCCGGGCACTCTGGCACTAGCCCGCTCGTGCCGCGACTGCAATATCCCCCCCGAGGGGACCACACCAAGTGCCCTTTCCCTGCAGGCACCGTAGCGCGGGTGCGTGAGCTGTTGCCGAGCGAGCCAGAGCTGCCGCTCCGCCTGAAACGGCCTTAGATGCAGTTGATCTCCGTGCGCGTGAGACGGCAGCGCTCAGCCCCGTGGGTTCCGTGGCTGCTGAAGGAAAAGCCATATTGCAAAGCAAGCACAAGGTGAGGGGAGCCTCCGCTCCGCGGCGAGGTGATTTCTCTGCACTGTTTTAAGGCCAGACACCAAAATCGGGGACTGAAAAAGGTTCCCAAGCCCTGGGAGGCATTAGCTATGCAACGGGGTGGGCTGGCGGAGCCGCGCCGCTGCCGGAGCCGAGACTGACCCTCTCCACCAAAGCACCAAAGAGCTGAGACCCAAAGCAGGTCCTCGTCCTCAACCCAGGGGTGAGCACTCAGAAAATACTGGGGTTTGCTCCTAGGAAGGCAGAGAAATCCCCCAGTTACTGGCCTCACACTCGTATCAGACCAGAGGAACGTGCCGGGGAGGAGCAGGGGCCATTCCTGGGAGAATGACACCAATTAATTAGGGACCTTCCTTGGACCGTTGCCATGATTCATTCAAAGGGCTGGAACTTGGATAAGCACTTAATTTTTTTCCCCATTTAAAAACAAGTCCCCCCTTTCTCGAACAGGCAGATACAAAAGCCCCACGCAGGCAGCTGCAGGCTCTGGGAGACGGCCCCTGCCAGGTCGGGAGGGTTTCCTTGCACGAGAGGAGGTTGGTTACCCCGCAGCCGGGCAAGCAGCCCTCGTCCCTGTGCTGGGACAGTCCAGCTCCACGTGCCCCTGCCCACGCTGGACCGGGGCCGTATTTCACCCCTCATCCGGCGCTGAGCCCGGCTGACACCGACCCTGGCCCTAAAAGTGATGCAGAGAAGGTGGGATGGGAGCCCAGGGGCCTCCTCTGCCCTTCCCAGCCTCCCCCTGCCTCAGTTTCCTCCTGCGTGCAAATGAGCTTAATTATTTCACCTACCTCCCGAGGGGCTGCGAGGACCAGGCAGGGGCTGGCTCAAGGCAGTGGTGGAAAAAGCACTTCATGGTGGATTTGTCCCACCCTCAGAAGCCCCCAGGAACCCTCAACCCCGAGGGGCTGGGGCACCCCAGGGTGGTTCCTCTGCCCAAGCACCGTCTCCGACCACGTTCCTCTGCACTTGGGGTTTAATCCACTTTAAATCCCTCCCGCCGCCCGCGCGGCCCCGCTGCCGCCGAGTTGTTATATACGCTTGCTGCACTGCGACAGTATTAGATAAAAAAGCTTCGTGTTATTAATTACACTTTCTCTTTGGTCTGTTTACATGACAAGCACGTGAGATATCACCAGAGAGCTTCCCGCAACGTAGCTGGGGGAGGGAGGGGAAAGTACGCCAAAGAAACGGCTTTAAAGGGGTCTTTTTGCATTTTTATATAAATAGAATGTTTCTAGCAGATATGTTTTGTTTAATATATTAAAGATTTGCCCATCTGCCCAGACCTACTGTTATTTCTCACAGCCTTTGTGTTCAGCTACCACAGGCACGGGGAGGGCACCGGTTTCCTCCAGCAGCCAGTGCTGGGGACACACCAGCCAGAGCTGTACCTTTACCACCACCTCCAGCAGCTTCACATCCCTTATCTGACCAAAAATGGGGTGGTTTTCTCTCAGCAGGTTAAGTTTGACCCTCACAAAGTCATTCTGTCAAAGCAGGAGAAGGTGAGAGCCACCCAGAAAAAGGCAGAGCGGCGCTATGGGAACCCAGTGCCAGTGAAGGTGCTGGAGACCTTCCCCTGGGCATCCCCCTGCTGCACGTCCACGGGCTCACCTGGCTCGCATGAGGGGGATGCACCAAAACACCTTCTACAGAGGACCCAGAAACCAGCCCCGGAGCTTCTATTTATTTCTAACAGAAACAGAACAGAACCCAAAGCGGTTGCTCCATAAAAAGCCCCATTTTGGTCCAGAACATGAAAAGGGACACAACACACAACCCCTCTCCCCCACAACCCCACTCCCTCGGGCGACTGTCCCTGCAGCGTGTGGTGGTTTTGTCACCGGTGGGTTTCAGTTTTGGTCCCACAGTCCCTGCCATCCCAGGAGCATCTTCACTGCCAGGCCTTGGCCCTCCTGAAGGCGCGGATCTCCTCCGGGCCCCGCAGGTACTGCTCGATCTCGCTGTCGGAGATGGGCTCGTCCCCTGTGACGGCAGCGTCCGAAGCGCTCGGGGCTGCCGTCCGCAGCCGCTTCCTTGGATGGATGAGGCAGGGAGGCAGCAAAGGCCTCCGGCCGCCCGCGTGCCGGCAGCTCCCCTCTGAGGGACAGCCCTTCTCCTGTGCTGCAGGGGAGCTCTGCTCTGGGGGGACCTGGCCCGTGGTGTCCTGGCCTGGGGGGACCTGGCCCGTGGTGTCCTGGCCTGGGGGGACCTCTCCTGGGGCTGCATCACCCTGCTCCTCCTCACCCTCTAGGGAGAAGGCGTTTTTCAGCAGGAAAATCCGGTGCTGCAGCAGGTCCCCAATGTGCTTGACCACTGTTTTCTTGTCCACGTTAAACACCCTGAGCCAAGCGAGCTGGGAGGCCATTCTCAGGAGGATCTCGAGAAGCTCCTTCAGCCTCAGGTGAGCTGGCGGTGGCAGGTCGATGGCCGCCAGCTTGCAGAAGCGCGCCAAGGTGCAGGCGAGGCGGGCGGCGGGACGCAGCGACTGCCACGACAGGAACGCCGCCGCCGTGACGATGGGGATGGGGTGGCGGCCGGTGACCAGCCACGTCTCGCTGGCCAGCTCCACCATCTGCATCGTCCGGGTGACCATCTTCTCCTTGTCCTCCACAAACGGGGCAGGGACATCGGCCGCGTGCTGGAAGAGACGGAAACTGCAAGAGCAAAGAGCCCGCCGTGAGCACGGAGGCACTGGGTGCCTCAGCGAGCTGGCCCGAGGCTGGGGCTGGCTGTGGGAAGGTCCTGCAGGACCCACCAGGAGCTCTTCCACCCAGCAGTGTCACACGTGGGAGGCTGATGTGGCCGAGCAGGGCCCCGTTACCTGTTCAGGTGCGTCTTCACCAGATCTGCCAGGCTCAGGGCTGGCACGGAGAGCCCCAGCTCTTTCTGGAGGCTCAGGAAGACGCCGGCAAACAGCTCCTGCTTCGCGTAAAGGAGGGAGCAGATCGTCCCCATCGTCAGGGGCCAGTTGTGCTGCCGACACGTCACGAAGACGCAGCAGCCCCCCAGGAGCTCCTTCTTCTCCAGGCTGACCAGGTGGAAGGAGGGGTGCTGCAGAGCTCGCTGGAAGTACGACACCGACGTCTCCTCAAACACCGTCGGGAGCTGGAGGACCTTACAGAGATCCTGGACACGCCTGATCCCTGTGGGAAGGCACCACATTTAACAGTCAGCTCGAGCAGCCTCTGACAGCCCCCCCTGTCCCGTGTGACCCCACAGCCCCCGGCCAAGGCACAGGAGTGGCCCCATTCCTGCAGCCAATGTGAAAACACCACCCCAGGCCCTCAGAGCAGCTGATGCAGCTGCTGAAGGCAGTGAAATCACCCTGGTCACTGTCACCTTTGTGCTCTGCTGCCAGAGAGCATCGGGAACACGCTAAACAAACCGAGGCAGCAGGAAGAGAGAAGACGGGGCGCGAAGGGAACCCAGCGGCGCGTTCTTACCTCGCTGCAGGCAGCGGCTCAGCTGCTCCTTCTGGCCGGTGCTCTGGGAATAAGCCACCTCTGAAAAACAGTCAGTGTCAGGCCAGACAGTCTCGTGGTGACCCCGGGGGACAGTGGCGTTTAGGTTTTGGGGACGGCATCATTTAGATTTTGGGCAGCCAGATGCTCCTGGTACCAGACTTGGATTAGCAGGACAGCTCTCTGAGGGCGCTCAGCTAGAGCTGCAGCACAGGGTAAGTGACAGTGAGGAGCAGGAGCCCTCGGAGCCCTCGCTTCTCCACAGAGAGAGACACCAAACGGTCTCGGGCTCCCGCACTGTGCTCAGGAGAGGTTTAAACTCTGAAAAGCAGCATTTTGGAAGGCACGCGACCCAAGCTTCATAAAATCCATACTCCAAAAAGATTCCAAGCCTACGACCGGGCAGAGAAGCGCCGCTGGTCTGACCCTACAACGGGCAAACGAAGCTGGTCTTGTGCCTGGGGGGGGCGGCCGGTCCATCCCCGCCCTGCCCTCCCCTCTCGGACACCCAGAGACCCCCAGCGAGCAGAGGCACAAAGGCTCCCGGGCTGCCTGGAACGGCTGCTCGAGAACCGTTTCGTTGCTCAGAACGACTCGGAAGAGCCCAAACGAGTTTTTCACGGGACGCGAACGGTCGCGGGCAGCTGATCCCCGCGGGCGCCAGGCCCGGGCCGCACCTCGCAGCTGCTCCTCCTCGGTGTAGGTGGTGGTGAGGAGCCCCTCGGCCAGGACGCAGCCGCAGGCGGCACAGACCAGCTGCTGCTGCGCGTAGTGCGCGTCCTCCACCAGCGACGCGGAGCCGCACTCGGGGCACCGGCCCCGCTCCGCCATCGCCGCCGCTGCCGCGCAAGGGGGAGCTCTGGGACGAGCGCACGGCCCTCTCCCCCACGCCAGCCAATAGCAGCGCCGCTTTGCGGTCCGTCCCTCACCCGGCCCCGGCCGCCCCCGTGCACTGCAACGCCGCGTTCCGGCGCCCACCAGTTCCGCACAGGGGGACCCACCGCTCCCGGGCTGGAGACGACGGGTCACGGGGAGGGAACGAGGAGGTCCCCGCGGAATTATCAAAACCTTCCCCTAGGGACACTCGGCAGCTGCAGCTCATCATCCCCGGAGCCGCTGGGCGGTGGTGCCCCCACCCCGTTCATCCACAGCAGAGGATGGGGGTGATAACGGCACTCGGGGCTCCTGCCGCGAGATGGGGGTCGGGATGAACGCCCCAGAGGCAGCGGGAGGCCGATTTCCTCTCTTTACCCGCTCTTTACAATTGGAGGGCGATGGGGGTGATTTCACTGGCACCCAGACAAGAACCTTTTGCACGTATATTTTATTTTGCTTCACAGAAACTCTCTCTTCTCATCACGCAGAGGAGCTTGTCCATCAGGTTTCCCCACCCTGTGAGGTGTTTACCGTGAACTTCCTGCACCGGTGCCTTGCAGGGATGGAACTAGCCCAAAAATACCTCGAGGAGGAGGAGTTTCAGGCAGCAGAGCCAGTCAGGAGGCCCTTTTGAAACTGCTTTTTCAGGAAAAAAAAAAAAAAAAAAAAAAAAAAGGAAGACAAAGGGATCAGAACACTAGACTTAAGGTATTTTTATTTTAGTGTTCCACGAAACCAAGAGGCGTTTAAAAACAAAGAGGTACCCTGGCTAAAAGCAGACAGTACAAACAGGGAAAAAACACATTCAGATCCTTCAATAATAAAACAACGCATTTGATTCTTAAGGCTCTTAAAGTGAAGAAGCAAGCCCAAGAAAGGCTTGGGCTGGTATTGCCCAGACAAGACTGAGGTACGAGGTTTGAGCGATGCTTTCAGGAGTGGCTGGGGCGGGACCACAACCCCCCTGCCCACGCTGCTCCGGCGGGAGGCTCGACACCTCCGGCTGCCGCAGAGAGCAACCCAGGGGCCAAAGCCAGACACGAGCCAGGTCCTCAACAGACGTGGCTGTGACTGGCCAAAAAGCTGCTAGGAGAGGGTGTGATGAGTGTTAAGGCTTCATCTCCAAACGGGCTGTTAAGAGCAGGGGTTACTGCTTTGTTTTGGAAAGCGTGTGGTCTGAACTTCATAAAACCCACACTCCAAAAGCATCGCACGTGGCACCGCGGGGCCTTCGGCAGCCGGCGACCCAGTAGTACCCACGTTGGTTTAAAACGAGCAAAAAGCAAGAGCCCAGTCTTGCTGCCCACGGCTCCAGCTGTGAAAACTGGTAATACCACTTTGTTTGAACCATTAAAGCCACCGCTCAAAGGCACAACAGGTTTTTCTGACCTAAAGCATCAGAAAGCTGTGGAATAAAGTCAAGACAAGTCTATCAGTGAGGTACAAGGCAAATGTTTCTTTCCAGAGAGGCACAAGGAGGAAGCAAATCAATCCTTCATCTTCCTCACCACTTCAAGGCACGAGAAGCAGCAGCAGTTTTCAGTAAGGCCACTCGGTACCTCTCAAAGCCACCGGCCACGAGCTGAAGATGCTGCCAAGACCTTCTGTGTTTTGGACCCTTCATTCACAGAAGAGGGCACCGCAGAAAGGAAACAACCCCCTCACCAGAGACACCCACTCAAATAAAAATAACAGCAGGAAAAAAAAAAGTACCTGAAGTCTTAGAAGGCTCTTAACGCTCAAGGGTTGATGCAGCTCAAGCTTCCTGTGAAGGACAGCTCTGGAAACGCTCCAGGCTTTGGTAGTTAGTTTACAGCAATAAAAATGTAATTAACAGCATTTTGTGGGTTTCCCAATAAACGTACACATCTCTAGGCAAATATATTAAACTACTCTTCACTACAAAAATACAGAAGTCTCCAGTAGTTGTGTTTGATGATAAGCAGCCTGCTGACAGTTGGTCAGGCTGGTCAAGTCCCTCCATAAAGTGCTTTGCTGTAGAAAAAGCGAGTTAGAAACTCACCCCTTTGGAGCTAAACCAGGAGCGACCCAACAGACCCTTCCAGCCTCCGAAGGCAGGAGTCCACTTTGTCCTGTCCTGTCTTTGGTCCTCTGCTACCTACTCTTTTGGTATCTCAACTTCTCAGGCTATTATGGACTCTTGCTACCCTGATAAATCCCAGAGATGCAAAGAGGCATCTCTTCTTTTTGGTCTTTGACAAGGGCTTGCCAAAAACAAGCCACGTTTTGTTTCCCAGTGGAGGAAGCCTGTTGTGGTGGCTGCTCGACAGCGCCGAGACTGGGAGGAGAACATCCCTGTCTGTACCGAGCTGCAGAGCAGCCACACGGCCAGGAGGCAGCCTGAGAGGCAGCGATTGTCCAGCAAAAGCAGCACTCTCTCAGCTGCATAAAACGTTCGTTCTGTTCTGAGCAGCAAGTCACAGAGAAAACCAAAGGCGGCGCGAGCGCAGTGACTGCTCCTGTCCCTGGGGAGGGTGATTTGGTTCCTCTCTTGGCTGGGTAAAGGCACAAAAGAAAGCGCTGTGAGATTGGTCACCCCCCAGAAGGTCGTTCCCAGGTAAGCCAGGCTCCAAAATCCAGGGTATTTAAATTTAAAGAAGCCGCAACGGCGCGGAGGAAGAATCATCACAGAACAAGAGATGCGGGACACGTGTGTGGGCTGTGAAATCCACACCAGTTTAAGACCACAGAACAGAAACCGGGCGTACCTGCGCCTCCCTCGTTTGAACGACCTCTGAACCAGGGATCTGGTCTGTAAGAGAACAGCTTCTGATTTTAAATGCACCTTTGGCCCAGACTCACTGCTACCCCTCCTACGGCAAACAAACGTACCGTAACGTAGTGGTTCCTACACCAACCCCCCCTAAAGCTTCCCCCTGGAGAGCTGCTTTGGGACAACAGCTACATGATGAGATGAACTGACTTTTGCTTCTTCCTTTCCCACCGAAGGTTTAATTTGCATTCAACTTCTAGGGCACTAATGACTTTTAAACCTCAGCTCACACAGCCCTTGCTCTGAATCTTTGGACTTCTCCAGTGTAGTTCTTAATATTCTTTTTAAAAACAATCAAATCCTCAAGCTCTACAAGATTTTTATATTGCACTACAAGTTAAGATATGAAAAGATGAATAATGGATCTATCAAAGCTGCTACGAAACAAAACCATTTTAAAAAGAAAATCTTCCTAAAGGATGGTCAGTGCCTTGCTGGTGAGCAAAGCACATCAAACACCCTTCGTCCTTCCTCCCGCCATCAGCCTCGCCAAATCTTCCCGAACAATGGAAAGAAACCAAGAAATAAATGATAAGTTGACTCCACTTCTTGGACTCCACACACACACACACACACACACACGACCTGATGTAAGTACCGATCAAACGGAGAGTTAAGGCAGAAACAGAAGAGGCCATTTTCTGTGGGCAGCACAACTGGTACCACCTACTTCACGTCGTCTCCTTATTAATCAAACTCCACTGGCGGGAATTCAGCCCTTTGTTCAACCAGCTTCCCAAGAGCTTTCACATCTTCCCAGCTTTTTTGTTTCCAGACGTGGAGACGCGCAGAATGTTTGGAGTTTCTTCCATGACTCTGACAAGCAAGTTATCAATGTAGTCTTCGAGCTCCCGCACCTGGAGATCCTTCCGGGTAATCGTATCCTTCTGTCTCAGGACCAGCTGGATCAGCTCATCGTGGGTTAGCTGAGCGTAAGCGTAGGCAGGGTCTGAGGGATTGTATTTCTGAGGGAGAGAAGGCAGGCAGAGGGTCAGCGCAGACACTGGGGCATTTCAAGAGCAGCTCGGTGATATCTGGGCCAGGCCAGGCACAGTTTTCTGCTGCAAAGCACTTTTCAGGCCACGAGCCCGGAAAAATGAATACAAACCTATCCACTCGTGCCCTTCCAGAACAGCCTTTTGAAAGTATCTGGAGGGGAAAAAAAAGCAACTGGCTCAGAGTGAGCGTGTGCTGCTTAGGGCACATTCCACCAGCAGAGACGGGCACTGGGACTGTTTAAGACACACCAGAGGAAACACAAATTCAGTGTTTCAAATCAGAAACACTCACCCAGGCCTTTGGCATTTCCCTCTTAGCTGCAGCTATCCCTGTGCAAACAGAGCGTCTCCAAAAAGCCCGTTTTTAACCCTAAAGCAAACTTGACAGGTACTTGGCAGCTTCTGCCAGTTCCTCCAGCTGCCTCCTCGGAGCCCGGGCGTACGACAGGCTGGCGTCACTACATCACACCTCATTCCTTACAAGCAGAAATACTGATTACAAGCGTTTGGCTCATTCAGAACAGCAATGTGCCCCTTTGAATCCTTTAACCCGCATCTTCCCCTTTCCCACTCCCACCAGGAGGAAGTGATTTTGGTACCAACTTTCCACTTTCCCCCCCAAACCCCCTCAGAGACAAACACGGCACCAGGGTTCGTCCTGGAGATCCATTCTGATCCACACGACTTGTAAGCCTCAAGCCTGGGTGTCTCTGTTGAGGCCAAGATGATGCAAAAAAGCTCCTTTAAACCTGACTGATGACGCAAGCCACACGCTGGGCGCTCGGCCAGCGGCCGTGCTCCAAACGGCGGGCAACTGGTCCCTCTACCCGCAGGGGATATTCCTGCAGGAGCCACCCTGAGGTCACTTTCCCCACCTTCTCAGTTTTAAGAGTCAGGTATTTTAGAGTGAAAATGAGCTTTGGGGAACTAATTGTGTCTGGCAGTAGAGTGACTGATTTGTCCAATCTTCTGGACAGATGCCAGTCACCAGCAGGACTCTCTTCCAGGGACGGCACCGCGGGCAAGTCACCCACCGCTCCTGTCACAGCCACCTCACGAGTCAGACACACCCCATGCTCCTCCCCACCGAGAGCCCCTCCATCAACAGGAGGCTCCGATTCTGTTCTAGATCAGTTTGCAAGAAAAAAAAAAAAAATCTAGAAAGATATTTACTGTCCCCACCTTTGAGGACTGACTGTTCATGCTCCTAATAACCACTGTTGTGTTTCTGCTCAGGATACCAGGTATGAGCCCAGGCAAACTGCCCCAAACACACCGACTCTGCTCAATTTACTTAAGTTTTGGGTTAAAAACGCCACTTCCCTCCGTACCTTCACGTTCATCTCCAGCAGCTTTTCATTCATAGTGCTGATGACATTCAGGCTTTTACTCTGAGCCTTGTTTGCTGCGGCACTCATGGGCTTCACGGGGTGGAGTCTGCAACGTGAAAACAGGCAGCACATGTAACACCAACACTACACCCATCTTCAGGCTAAAGGCAAATACAGCAAGAAGTTGGGGGAAATTCCTGCCCTGCTCTGTCTCCAGAGAGATAAAAGACTCAGCTTCAGGAAGATGAGATATTTCTAAGCTGTAGGCTTTCTGTAAGCACACTCTGCTTCCCTTTATCTTTACTTCTCTCTACTATCCTCAGTGACGTAAGGCACTGGAAATAAAGCTGCAGTGACAAGGGAAACACATCCTGAGCAGTACGTCACAGGAGAAAAGCCACGTCAGTCTGGCAGTCACAGGTATTTGAGCCTGACTTTCCTAATGAGAATGTATCTGTGGTTCTTGCAACATATCAAATACTTCTGCTCTCCCGGGACAAGCCTGTATTACGCCTTTTCCAATCTGAACTTGCGTCATGCGCTGCCAAAAGGCGCTCTCTTCGTTTGCTCCGGGGGGATTTATAGTGCCAATTTTAGTAGAGGAAGAGAATTGTACTTGTACCTCAGCAAATGCCACTCCAGAAGCTTCCCAGGCAGAGCTCTGGAGATAAAGCCCCAAGGGCTGCCAGGCCAGGGCACCTCTCCTCAGGCCGTGGCAGCCCAGCAGGAGCCATGGCGAGCTCTGGAAAGCGGCCACGCGCTTGTGGGAGAGCAGCTTTAGCTGCAGCGCTTGCTGGGGCTCAGGAGCCCAGTTTGGCCAGGAAAGGGCCCAGGAGCCATTTGTCAGGTTTCCTGTGACCCCTCTCCCATTTCTGAAAAATGGATCAATTCCCTTTCCCCAGTTTGATGACAGGGTCCTACTTCTTACACCATGACCCAAGTTAGATCTCTTTTTCCTATGAGGTGGCACTGGGATGAGGGGCAGGTTCCCCCTGCACGCTCTGGGCATCCTGAGTGGCCATGGAGATTTATCTGGTGCCAGCAACGACCCTACACTGGTGTGATAGGACCCAGACCCCGACAGAGCCAGGGCACCTTAAGACCATACGATGCCACGTCACTGTAAACCCTGCAGCCGGAGGGACAGATCTGCGCTCACAGGAGGACAAAGCGAGGCTCGCACCAGCACCGAGGTACTTTCTGTGCATTTCCCGTGTGCTCTCACCTGTGCTTAGGAGACAGGGTTTCACCACTCTGCTGGCCTAGGTTAGGGTATGCTTCAGAGGGTGAAACCCATGCCTGAAGAAGCTTCTTCTTGCCAGAATTTCCTGCTTTATCTGCGGAGCCCTCGGCTGTTGGCTTTTTCGGAGACTCTGCTCTACGACTTGGGGTGTCAGAGGGGAGAGAACGAGAGGAAGAGTAGGGCTGGGAAGGACTTGACAGGGAGGAAGAGGAAACAGAAGGCTCAAAGAAGTCACACTCTGCACGCTCCTCGACACCTGCGCTTGTTTTCAGCTCTCCTTTCTCAGAATGACTACTATGCTCCCTGGAATGGGACGTCACAGCTAAGCCTGAGTCAGCTACCTGGTTACTGACACTGAGAACACCCACTCTGGCAGGCGGCACAGGCGCTTTGCTCGGCTCACGCGCACCAGGAGCACTTCCTCCTCCTCCTGGAGCAGCTGGAGTCACCTGGGCTTCAGCAGAGCTACCAGGGTGCTCTTTCAGGTCTTCATGCAAAGGGATTAAATTCAAGGACTGCTTTCCAGTCGCTGAAGCGTTCCGCTCGCCTGCAGCGACCCCGCAGAGCTCCTGACAGTCCCCCAGCAGCTCGTCATCGGAGCCGCCCTCCGGAATAACTGGAAGACCAGCCAGTTTCAAACCACGGTCTCCAGTAAGGGGAAGGGCAGACTTTAGGTTTGTAAGGCAGTCGGGTAAATCATCATCAGCCTCATTTTTTAAATGCCTGTTACTGCTGCTGTCCCCAAGTGGCACTGTGGGAGTGACAGGCTCTAAGGAGCCGCTCTGGGAGAGATGCCCACGAGCATCTGAGCCTTTGCCATTAGGTAACGGGGGCCTGGGCGCAGGTTTTACACCATCACCCGAGGAAGGCACATCACCCATTAACCCAGCAGCCGGAGGAAGTGACAGGCACTCCAGTGTTACAGACAGTCCTGATGCTGACTTTGGAGTGACAAACACCCCCCTGCCAGCCCTGCGGGCACCAGCGTCCCACGGGGACGGTTCACAAGCCGCCGGGGTTGGTTTGGCAGGTCCTACTTGAGAAAACGAGTCATTTTGATCACTTTCTTGGGGCTCTAACGTGGGCACACGTTCTTCCGGTCTCTTCTCACCAAAGATCTCCTGCTTCTCTTGGAGCTCACTCGGGGGGGTTGGCGGCTGCTCAGCAGCAAGCTCTGGCAAGTGGCTGCTGCTACACTTTGAGAGAGACACAAAGCGTTTGCTGTTCTTTGCGCGGGGTTCAGTAGTTACACCGCCCCAAGCAGTGGTCTCACCGTTCCGGACAGGACCTACACTGTCACCAGAGGAGTTTGATGGTGAGCAGCACCCTGTTTCCAGTTCAGGGCCAAACCCTGCTCGCTCTCCTGTCACAGCTGAACCCGTGAGCAACATTCTGCTGAGACCTGAGTCCTGCTGCTTGAGCTCCTGCCCACACAAATCCTCACCACCTGACGTAACCCTCGCCGAGCCACCAAGGAGAAAGGACACGGATTTCCTGCTGCCTAGCTTGATGCTTTCCACTGAATTCTCAACCCAAAGCTGGGGAGACTCACACTGCTTTGGAGCCAGGCCAGGGCTGTCAGAAGGGGTGCCGAGAGGGTTTGATGCAGCTTTGACATCACCAGTGAAAGCCACCTCTGAAGAGGTCCCTGCAGCAGGGTGAACAGAGCGTCCCAGCTCCACAGGGTGCTCTGCAGAGGAACAGTCTCCAGCACAGGGAGGGCAGGAAGGGGAAGAACTCCCAACAGCTTTGGAACCTGCCACCTCTGCTTCCCACCCAAGCTTGGATAGGAATGGATTATTGTCATTAAAACGACAATCGGAGGGGAAAGAAGGTGCGGGTGTGCGAGCAGGACACCGGGAAGCCTGCAGGTCGGAGCTTCCAGGACTCTGGCCCCAGCAGCTCTGCTCC
This sequence comes from Megaceryle torquata, assembly GCA_024611175.1. Lineage (NCBI taxonomy): Eukaryota > Metazoa > Chordata > Aves > Coraciiformes > Cerylidae > Megaceryle > Megaceryle torquata. Next base: position 16,659 of record JANIJG010008673.1, read on the forward strand.
CATTCAGAAGCAAAAGGATTATTAGTGCTGCCAGAGACCTGCCCAGGGACAGAGGCTGCGGGTGCCCTGCCCCAGCCAGCAGTAAAGGGGTTGCTGCCGGTGAACAGCTCTGCAGCAAAGGGAGGGTGAGAAGCAAGAGACACGGAAGAACTGGTGATGTCAGGGTCTGGCACTTGGGCTTTCTGCCCTGTTTTAGAAATAAAAGGATTATTGTCACTGCTGATACGGGGTGCAGGAAGAAAAGCGGGAAGGGATTCGGGTGCAAGAGTAGGAAGCGTGGCTTTGGTTTCCTCCTCTGAAGACACGCCCAGTCTGCAAAAAGGGACAAAAAACTCGCATGACACTTGCGGCTGCAACATGAGGCAGGAACAGACAAGCTTCAGCACCAGGCTCCATCAGCTCCTAACGCTGGAGAGGAATTAACACTGGCAAGAGACCTCAGAGCCCATCTCTGACAGACTTCACAGACTTAACGGCATCTTTACAAAGCGCTCGGTTTACGCCAGAATGCTTCAGCCACGGAGCTTGCAGAGGTTACTGCGGTGGCTGCTTGAAGCCCTTTTGCACCCCAAGCGATTTTATTAGTACGTGACATGTTTAAATGTGAGGAGCACTGAAGATCAGGGGTTAAGAGACAGACACAAGACACAGCCATGTTAGTTGGACACATCCATATATATATAAAAACACAGGCACACTTTTATATATATATACATATATCTCTGAAGGGTAAAGGAGCAGAATTTCCGAAAAAGCCTTGTGTACAAATTCACAGGGATGTCCTTTGCATCACAATGCCCAGAGCAGAAGGGCTCCGAGATCAATATCAACACTTTTGAAGACCACAGCCAAATAGAGAAGGGAAAAGCAGAGACGTTAGAACCGGTATCTCAGCCCCCGGGTACGTTCCGGTCGCACAGCTCAGACAGAAGTTAGTTTTTGCAAGAGATCCAGCATGAAAAACCACCCCTCCAGCACCTGCGCTCAGAGATCCACCACTTTGGCATCACTCACAAGGAACATCCCTACATCAACCTTTTTTCACAGCGAGGAAGAGCTCGGCGTTGTTATTTGCTATCAAAGTGCCCAAAGGCCAGCTCGTACCTGTGCGGGGAGCCGAGCTGGGAAGCGCTGTTCAGCGGGAGGAAGCAGCCCAGTTAATGCTGTCCCCACCACTGCACATCACCCGTTATGTCACCGCCACTGACCTGGGCTTCACAGCTTTGGTCTTCGCCGGCACAGCAGCTTTTTCAGGTTTCTGGTCTTCCTCAAAAGGGTTGAGCAGCTGCTTGTTTGCAAAGACATCGTTGTCTGCATGGTGACCATCTTCTGAAGGATTCCCTCTGCTTACGTCTGCTGGAAGTTCAAGATGTTTGACCTCTTGTTCGCTCTTCTCTTCTGGAACTTTGTTCTCCTCATCCTGCAGGGTCCTGTCGGGAATATTCTCAGCATCGCTGGTCTTTGCTGCTTCCTTCTTCCCAGTGACCAGAGAGAGCAAAGTGGACTTTTTGTGGTCCGGTTTTTTGGTCTCTTTAATAACCTCAACACTCTGGGGAACGCTGGTTTCTGGGTACTCTTCAGCACTAAGCAATTTGTATGATGGCAAAGTCATGGATTTAAAGGTCTCCAAGGATGCAGACCCGGAGAAAGCGTGACTAGGAGATGTTCTTCCCGTCTCTTCAGGTCCTTTAGTAGATCTGGAAGACAGGTTCTCTTCTGAAGCAAAATGCTGCTTCCTCCTGAAGTTGTGAGGAGAGGGAGAAGAAGCTGGAGTGTTGTCCTTTGTCGTGCTCTCTTCCATATAAACGTGGCTGCCATTGATACACAGACTGGACTTGGAAACAGGATCGCTTTTGGATTTAAGGCCGCTGAATAAAGAGAGCCCTTCTCTCTTGGTGTGGTTGGTGGTTACTGGGTGTAGTTGCCTGTCCAGAGTTACTGTTTTACGAGATTTAAATACAGGAGAAGGAGAGGACATCTCTTCCAGGGCATTTCCAAAGGCTCCTACAAAGAATAAACAGGAAGAAATTTAAGATGCAAGAATATCTTTTCCCCTGAGGTTGTTACCTCAGTGCTTCAGTCACTAACAGACTGCAGCAACAGAAACATGGTGAGGGTGACTACACGAGCCCCTCACAAAGCTGCCAGGTCCCCCACCACCACCAGCCCTCAGCAGAGCGGATCACACACGCCGCTCGATGACCTAAAACCACCACAGATCCCCTCCTGTGAAGCTGCACCACCAAGCAGCCCCACGGGTCCTAGGCCATCTCAAGGCAAGCTTGGCTGCCAGCGCCTGACGTCCCACGTGTGTGTGTACCCATCACCACGGACACGAGTGACTTTCTATGGATTCACTCGGCAAGAAGAGTTTAACCAGCACTCCCAGAAGTGTGGGAAGCACGAGCAGAACCCCGGAGAAGGGCTCTGTGCTTCCTCGGCACAATGCTCACTTTCTGAAGTGGGAGAGGTCTCGGAGTCCTCGTCGTCCCATTGCGACTGGAAGTCACTGGGCCGGAGCCGAACCCTCTCGGTGACCGGCTGCTGCGTCGGCAGGACTGACATGGACTGGGAGAGGGAATTCTTCTGCAGGCCAGGTTTGGAAAACAGGGTCTTGAACTTTGATTTCTTCTTCTCCTTCTCAACTGACTCGTCTTCGCTATCAGCGGAGGAGTGAGTCGTGCTGGGAACGATGGCCGACGCAGTGTCGGAGAGGCCGCTGCTCCTCTTCCCCTTGAGCTTGTCTTTGAGCTTGCCAAAGGGAGAGCGAGACTTGTCCTTCATGGACAGATCAAACATGCTGGCTGTCATGTTGCTCCTCATGAACTGGATATCCACCTCGATCTCCCCCCTCTCCTTCTCCTTTTTCCCTGGTTTGGAGCGAAGCTTGTACCACCTGCAGAAACAAGGAGATTTCTTTTACAAAGCAGTTCCTGAGAGGCTCGGGTAGGTTAGAACAACACAGGGTGTTTATGTCTTAAAACCAAGTAAGCCTACAGTGAAAAAAAAAAAAAGGAAAAAAGCCTTTAATCTTCTGACTACGTCATAATCATACAGCCTCGGGTGCCAAGGAAAACATTGCTTATCGTAAATGGAAAGCCATTAGTAAAATCTGTTCTAAAACTCAAACTAGGAAGGGTTAAGAAAAAAAAAAAAGAAACACAACCAAATTCCTGTATTTCAGCTGAGCTGCTCTCTTCTGTCCTTTTATCTGGCTTCCCGAAATTTCGCAGTGGTCGGGGCTTTGAAGTGGGTGCGAAAGAAGCTGACGCTGGTACCAGAGACCTTGTGCGCAGCCCCACACCCTCATACCTTTCATTCCAGCTCCTCTCCAGTCCCTATCTTAATGCCTCTTAAACCCAGGAACCCCTAATCAACACAGGAGAGCCCAGCCCAGCCCCACAGACCGGCTGGGGTTTTCCACTCGCCTGGCTGGAGCACCCAAGGAAGGACATTCCTCGCAGACAGACAGACAGACCAACCACCCGACCTTCACCCCTCCCCACCCCCGAAACGCAGCTCAATTCTGAGCACGCTAAGCGAGTGCTCAGGGGATCCTGAACTGCAAACCCACCATCTCCAACGCCGCTATCGCCTGTGCTCGGTCACCGCTCGGTGACACTCAAACCACATTAAGGCAAAGAAAATTATCAGCACCATTCATCGAATACTTTGTTTGTCCCTGGCTGGAGCCGCAGGCTTCCCAACTCCGCAGAACCGTCAGGAAAGGGCTGGGAAACACTGGCTCCGACCTCCTCACCTGGTACGGGAAAATCAAGGAAGTGACCCGAGCGTGCGGACTGCCCCTCTGTGGGATCTGAGCTTCAGTCCTTTCCCGGTGACAGGGAATGGGAAAAGGCAACTTGCTTCAGAGGAAATCCAAGACTAACGAGCATTAACTGAAGGAGGTGGAGTCAGAAATGGGCTACAAACACTTTAGAGGGGATTGACCACGCAAGCCACACGGTACATTTAGGTCCTCGCACCTGAAGTCCCAGGAGAGCAGCACCAGGGAAGGGGTTTGACAGGGAGATGTTGGCTTCAGTCAGGTCCCCAGAGCCGCCGCAGCAGCGGCAGCGAGAGCAGCACGGATCCTTTCCCTTTAACACAAGCCAGCACTGGGCACTTTTGTTCTGAACCACGTGTTTTCTGGGAGCATCCTGAGCTCCCCACAACAACTCTACCCGCATGCCCTGCCCCGGGCAAGAGCAGGCCCAGCTCCAAGCGGCATCCAACACACAAACTACGTGTTCAGCGAAAGGCGGCTCGGCACTGACACTGACACACAGCTCCGAGCCGCACGCGCTGCGCCCACCCGAACGTAAACAGCATCCCGACGACCTCCCTCCAAACCACAAGCTATAAAATCTTACTAATTCCATTTATTAAGTTGGTGTGCACCTGCCAATCAATGCTGGGGGGTGGACTAGGGGACTTTTCGAGGTCCCTCTCAGCCCCGAATGTGCTGTGATGCTATAAAGGTGCAGTTACTGCATTTATCTTCCAACCGAAACCAGCCCTCCACAGGGACACGTCACCGTGGCAGCCAAGCAACGTCAGAAGAAACAGGCTTCATGAAGGGCTGGGCAGGTGACACTAACAATTAGAAATACCCGTTTTCCCAGGAGCACCAAAGCTGGGTTGGTTTGGGTTTTTCTGCTTCTTATTTTCCTCTGAGCCAGACACAAAGCAGCCGGCCCAGAGGACACGCGGCCAGGGCTGGCTCCCTGAACTCTGCTGACTGCGGGCACCTCGTGCTCCCCAGTGTAAACACGGCAGCGCTTGACACAACCTTAATGAACCCGCGCGGTAATTAAGGCTTCACGAGCGGCGAAAGGCTTTGTCAAGAGCCACAACAGAGCTCTCAAGCTGGTGTCAACACAGGCGTCTGCTCAGGTGAGCGAGAGGAGGAAGGTGACTCACCGGCCGCCTCAAGCCACATTACAAGGCTGCTGACTCCCAGTAAAACCCTCCCAGTAACCACCCTGGGATTTCAACGCACTGTCCCAGTGTTTACATTCAAAGGAGCAGGTCTGACACAGAGCTGGCACTGGGTATTGGAGAAGTCTCCCAGCTCCGTGTCCTGCTGACGACGGCGAAGCCAGCCCGGGTCACACTGAATTATCCACTCTCACGCGCAGGCTCTGCTCAGTAGTCGTTAAGGAAAATACACCAGCCACCGGCCCTCGCCTCTGGTCGTTTTCTGCTGGCAGGCAAAGGTATTTCAAACCCACTAAGTTTCTGGGGGTCAGTCGGGCTGTTCCCAGTTGCACTGTCAGCACTGGCTTGTAAATATTTCATACCCAAAGTCCAGCACGAGGCAGGATCGACTGAAAAAGCCCCAGCTGTGTTTCCCCCGGCCCAGCAGCCACAGGCACCCTGGAGCTATGGGGGATGCTGACCCACACTGGGAAGGACCCTGCCCCGAGGGGTCACCCCATGGTACAAGGGGTCCCCGTAGGGTTCCCCATCAGATCCCTATGAGGCACAGGGTTCCTCATGGGCCACAGGGGTCTGCCAGCAGCATCTCCCCAGCCCTATGAGGCACAGGGGTCCCTATGGGGCACAGGGACATCCCAGGGGGCACAGGGGCTCCCCAGCAGATTCCTCCGGGCCCTTTGGGGCACAGGGGTCCATATGGGGCACAGGGGTCCCCCGCAAATCCCCACATTCCTGTGAGGCACAGAGGTTTCCCTGGGGAACAGGGACATTCCCTGGGGAACAGGGACATCTTATGAGCAGCTGGGGTCCCCCACGTGAACCCCAGGCCCCTGTGGGGCACAGAGCCCCCCCCCGCTTCTGTGGATCCGAGGCCTCTCCCACCCCCCCCCTCCTCCCCTCTCCTCAGCCCCATCCCTCTGTCCCCTCACAGCCCCCGGCCCGGTTCCCCCGTGTCCCCCGCGGTCACCCCGGGCCCACCTGGTGTGTCTCCGGCCGCCGTCGGCCCGCAGCGCGGCCAGGTCGACCTCGGCGCGGCCCAGGAACTTGTCGAGGCCGACGAGGGCGCGGTGCAGGACGGTGAGGCGGAGCGCGGCGGGCCGCGGCGGCGGCGGCAACTCGAAGGTGGCCTCCTCCCGCCACAGGGGCTGCCCTTGGCACCGCTCCGCCACCGACGTGGAGAACTTGTCGCGGCCCAGCGCCATCACCGCGTAGGCATCGCTGCCGCCGCCGCCCGCAGCCGCCTTGGCTCGCAGCCCCCGCGCCCGCAGCACCGTCACCTGTACATGGGTGGGAACCCAGGCCGGGGCCGGGCCCGGGCCGGACATGGCGGCGGAGCGGGAAGGGACCGGGAGCGGGAAGGGACCGGGAGCGGAGCGAGAGCGGCCCGGGCCGGTGCGCGGCCGCCCCGCCCGATAGCCCCGCCCCTCTCGCGAGACCGCGGGGCGGGGCCAGGGAGGGGCGGGGCCAGGGAGGGGCGGGTCCATGGGGCCTGCGTCGGACAGGTGTGGACAGGTGTAGGGACAGGTACAGGTGTAGGGACAGGTACAGGTGTAGGGACAGGTGTAGGGACAGGTACAGGTGTAGGTGTAAGGACAGGTGTAGGGACAGGTACAGGTGTAGGTGTAAGGACAGGGACAGGTGTAGGGACAGGGACAGGTGTAGGTGTAAGGACAGGTGTAGGGACAGGGACAGGTGGAGGTGTAAGGACAGGTACTACAGGGGTGTACAGGTCTATGAACAGGTGTACACAGGATTCTACAGGTGTATGCAGAGGTATACAGCATGTACAGGTGTAGGTGCTGGAGTGCTACAGGGTTGTACAGGTCTAGGAACAGGTGTACACAGGATTCTACAGGTGTATGCAGAGGTATACAGCATGTACAAGTGTAGGTGCTGGAGTGCTACAGGGTTGTACAGGTCTAGGAACAGGTGTACACAGGATTCTACAGGTGTATGCACAGGTATACCAGCATATACAGGTATATGTACAGGTGTAGATGGGTGTTCTGGGGTCCCCAGGCATATGCAGCATGTACAGGTACATGCACAGGGGTACATGTAGGGCTGTGAGTGTCTGCCCAGAGCAGTGTGGGTGTTGGGGGGGGGGGGGGTTACAGAGGTATCTGTGCATAGAGGTAGGGGCATGTCCAGGGTAGAGGGTGGGAACGGTGCAGGTGAGGAGCTGTAGGGTGACCAGGGGAACAGGCTGATGTGTCCTGGTGGCAGTTCTGTCCCCTGAGCCAGCCTGAGGCTGCAGGAACAGCACCAACCCTTCTCCCAGAGCAAACTGGCAGGAGACATCTCCCCCCTCCAAGCACCAGCAACAAGCTGAACAGGAGCCACGTCAATCATTTAATGAAAGGGGCATCGACTTACAGCCCTCGCTCCAGAGACACCTTTTCCACCCCTTCCTCACTCTCCTGCCCCCCCCCCTTTAGTTATCCAAGAGAACCCCAAGACCTCTTGAAGCGAAGCACGGGGGGGGGGGGGGGGGGGGTG
>JANIJG010008674.1:0-13262 GCA_024611175.1 Megaceryle torquata
GGTGGGGGGGGGGGGGGGGGGGGGGGGGACGGGCGGGGGACGGGTAGTGGGGGGCGGTGTGTTGAGGATGCTGGGAGCTGCTGGGGATACTGGGAGCACCAGTGAGGCTAAACTGGGATATCAGTCTGGGGGGACTGGGAACGCTGGGCTGTGGTAGCGGGGCTCGGGGGGATTGGAATATACTGGTCTGAGTGCAGTGGAAGCGACGAAGGCTACTGCAGTGCACGGGCCGCTGGGCTGGGGGAGTACGAGAGAATACTGGAGTGTTGCCGGAGTGTACTGGGAGCGCTGGGTGTACTAGGTGGACACTGGAATGAATGATAGGGGGAGCACTGGAAGCTACGGGGTAGCATGGGAGCTACTGGAGGGCACTGGAATGCTCTGGGAGGTAGGGCGAGTACAGACGCCACTGGGCTGGATGTACTGGCGGAGCACTGGGTGCCACTGGAGGCTACTGGAGCGCACTGATGGGTACAGGGAGCACTGGGGCCACTGGGCTGGGGGTTACTGGGGAGCAGTGGAAGGCACTGGAGTGCGCTGGCGACAGCAGCCGTGGGGGTGTGGCCGCCACCCCTCCCATAGCGCCCCGCGGCAGCGCCGCCACACTTCTCATGGTGCCGCGCTGGCCGGACCGGCAGCACGGGATTGGCCGGTAGCGCCGCAGGCCCCGCCCAGGAGCCGGCAGGGGGCGAGGCCAACTCCGTCCAGAACTGTCCAATGAGCGCCCGCTCCTTTCCCTTCTCCTCTCTGATTGGTGGAGTAGCGGCCAATGGTGGGATCGGCGGCGGCGGCGCTCGGCGGGATCGGCGGCGGCGGGATGAGCGCGGAACGTGTGCGGGAGATTCGCCGTGAGTCGGGCGGGGTCCTTCCCGGGTCCCTTTCGGGTCCTGCGGTGCACCTCCCGGCCCGGGGACCCTGCAGCAACCTCCCGGCCCGGGGACCCTGCAGCAACCTCCCGGCCCAGGCCCTTCGGGGCCTCCTTAGGCGGCCTCTTATCTCGCCCCCTCCACGTTTTCCTCAGGGCTCATCCCGCCTTGCGGCGGTTCCCCGCCCCTTTCCATAGCTCCTTCCGGAGGACAAACAGGATAGTTTGGGGGGGTCCCCACCAGTTCTGAGCCATCTCGGGGTACACGCGGGGTCCACCCCAGTGGGGACACTGCGGGGGTTGCAGAGATCGCCCCTGAGCTCAGGACCGGGGGCGGATCTCTGGAGGACCAGCCTGGGGTGGGCAGGGAGGTCCCTGGGGGGGGTCCCTACCAGCCCTGGGATATACTGGCGTACATGCAGGGTCCTCCCTGGTCCCATGGGACATCTCTCCCCATCCACGGTGATGGTGACATCACAGGGGGAACATCACACACTACAGAGACACAGCCCAACTTTCTGAGCTCAGGGCCAGGCTGGGCTTATTTGGGGGGGGACCCAGAGAGGGCCACCACCAGTTTTGAGCCATCTTGGGGTACATGTGAGGTCCCCCCACACCTAGGGCAGATGCTGCGGGGGCTCCAGAGACACCTCCCTTGAGCTCAGGTTCAGGGTGGCCCCTGGAGGGTTGACCAGGGAGGGTCTCACCAGGCCGGCCCTACCTCAATTCCCTGACCCCCTTCACTTGCCCCATAGAGCTGCACAAGGCCAAGGCCAAGGCCCAGCGCAGTGGGAACCTGCTGGAAGAGGCTGCAATTTGCAACCAGCTTGGCGAGATTTTAGCCAGCCACGGTACGTCCCCCTGGCACCAACAGCCCCCCCCCCCCCATCAATTTTGGGGACCCTCCCCCCAGTTTTTAACAGTCTTCCACATCTCTTGTTGCCAGATCGTTATGAGGAAGCTCTGGAGGAGCACCGTCAGGAGCTGGGGCTGCTGGAAGGAGCTGGTGACAGGCTGGGCTGCGCGGTGGCTCACCGCAAGATTGGCGAGTGCTGGGCCGAGCTGGAGAACTACAAGGAAGCCTTAAAAGTAGGGGGGAAGGGGGCTTCATTTTGCGGGATAGGGAGGAATTTGCGGAGTCCCCGGAGGGGTTCTGAGGGTTGTTTCCGGTTGTCACCAGCACCAACACCAGCACCTGGAGCTGGCACGGTCGCTGGCAGATGACACCGAACAGCAACGCGCCTGGGCCACCATCGGCCGCACCTACATGTTCATTGCCGAGAGCCACGCGCCAGCAGAGCCACTCTGGGACCTGGCACGGGATCCAGCATGGAATCATCTGGCACAGGATCCGGTGCTGGATCTGGTGCAGAAGCTGGCGCAGGATCTGGGCTGGAAGCCGGCACAGGACCCATCACAGGATCTGGTACTAGATTCAGTGCAGAATCCAGCACAAAACCTGTGTGGAATCTGGTGCCAGATCTGGCACAGAACCTGATGTGAAATCTGGCGCAGGACCTGATGCAGAATCCAGTGCGTGACCTGGTACGGAATTTGGTGTGGAATCCATCACAGGACTCATCACAGGATCTGGCACAGAACCCGGTGCAGCAACATAATCTGGTACGGAACCTGGCGCAGAATCTGGCACAGAACCTGGTGCGGAATCCAGTGCTGGATCGGGCACAGAACCTGATGTGAAATCTGGTGCAGGACTCGGCACAGAATGCAGCTTGGAATCCAGACCAGGACTCATCGGAGGATCTGGCGCAGAATCTGGTGCAGCAACAGAACCTGGTACAGAATCTGGCACAGGATCTGGTGCAGAACCCAGTGCAGAATCCAGCACTGGATCCAGTACAGAACCTGACATGGAATCTGGTGCAGAATCCAGGGCAGGATCACCCGTCACAGGATGTGGCACAGGATGCGGCGAGGTCAGCGCTGTGCGAAGCTGAACAGGCTTTTCGCACCAGTTTGGCCATCGTGGAGGAGAAACTGGAAGGTGTGGTGGCAGTGGGGAGGCAGGGCGTGTCCTGGTGGGTCCCCAGACGTTGCACCCAAGTGACCAGTTGGGCTCCGGCAGGGTCGGTGCCGGGCCGGGAGGTGGCGGAGATGAGGACGAGGCTCTACCTGAACCTGGGGCTGGTCTACGATGGGCTGGGGAAGCTGGTCCAGCGTGACCAGTACATCAGGAAGAGTGTCTTCCTGGCCGAGTGAGCACTGGGAGGTCAAATGGGGAGGAGGACTGGGAGCTGTTGGGGCATACAGGGGGCAACTGGGAGTGCTGGGGGCACTGGGATAGGGGTAATGGGAAATGCTGGACGGTACTGGAGTGTACTGGGGATACTGGGCTAGGGGTACTGGGGGCCACTGGAGGGTACCAGGAAGTACTGGGAGTGCTGGGAGCACTGGGCTGGGGGGAACTGGGAGCCACTGTAGGCTACTGGAGTGCACTGGGAGGTCCTTGGAGCACTGGGGCTGCTGTACTGCGGGATACTGGGAACTACTGGGGGGCACTGGAGGGTACCACGGGGTAGTGGGACCACTGGGGCAACTGGAGGGCACTGGGGTCACGGGGTTGTGGGGTACGGGAGCCACTGGAGGGCACTGGGGACTGCAGCCGGAGGGGCGGGGGGGGGGTGTGGGTGCGTGCGGCGGACCCGCCTCCTCCCACCCCGCCGCCCCGCCCAATGGGCGCCTCCTCCGCACCCCGTGCTCTGCCGCGATTGGCCGCGCGCGGCGGCCGGCAGCCAATGGGGCGCGGCCGTCGCCAGGCGGCACCGGCTGCTCGAGGACCAGTTCCGCGCCTACTTCAACCTGGGCGCCATGCGCTGGAGGGGGGGGGACCCCAGGGGGGCCCTGCGGAGTCTGTCCCGGGCCCGGGACTGCGCCCGCCACCTGCACCGGCCCGGCCTTGAGAGTGACTGCGCTGCCGCGGCCGCCCAGGTCAGCACGGCTGGGGCTGCCCGGGGGGGGCTGGGGGCCATCCAGAGCAGTTCAGTGGCCACGAAATCCTTCAAGTGGCCACTGAATTGCATCCGGAACAATTCAGTGGCTGTTGGCAGGATTTGGTGGTCATCCAGAGCAATTTAGTGGCTGCTTGAATGATTTGGGGGATATCTAGAGTAACTTAGTGGCCACTCACAGGGATTTGGGGGGTGCTTTAAGGATTCAGTGGCCACCTGAAACATTTGGTGGCCATCCATAGCAATTTTTTAACCACTCATGGAGATTTGGTGGCCACTTGAATGATTTGATGGCCATTCCCAAGTATTTGGTAGCCACTCTAAGGATTTAGTGGTCACTCTAAGGATTTAGTGGCCACTTGAAGCATTTGGTGGCCATCCACAGCAATTCCATGGCCACTCACAGGGATTTGGTGGCCACGTGAAGCACTCAAAGGATTTAGAGACAACTTCAAATATTTAGTGGCCATTTGAAGGATTTGGGGGCCTCTTTATGGATTTAGTGGTCACTTACAGTGATTTACTGGCCGCTTTAGGATTTAGTGGCCACCCCTAGTGACTTAGCAACGAACTTAAATATTTAGGGGCCACTTTATGGACTTGGTGGCCCCTTCTGCTGATGTTGCCTTCTCCTTTGTCCCCCAGGTGCTGCTGAGTTTGGGGGACTTTGTGGCCGCCAAGAGGTCCCTGCGAGAGGCCCATCGGCTGCAGCCCCCCCGGCCTGGCCAGTGCCGCCTCCTCCGCTCCCTCCTGCACTATGGTAAGGGGGTGACAGTGTCCTCAAGGGGTGGGATGGTGTCTCCAGAGGAGGGGGAATGGTGTCCCCAGGGGGGGAGATGCTGTCCCAAGAGAGGGGTGATGGCCCTGGGAGCTGCCAAACTGCTGTCCCTAGGAGTAAGGTGACGTCCCCGAGGCCTAGATGGTGTCCCCAAGGGGGAGGAGTGATGTCCTCAGGGTCTGATCAGTGTCTCTAGGGGTGGGATAATGTCCCCACTGCAGGACGATGTTCCCAAGGGCAGGAACAATGTCCCTGAGGACTGGATGGTGTCTGCAGTGGATAGGACAATGTCCCCAAGGGCTGGATGGTGCCCCCAGGGGTGGGAACAGTGTCCCCAAGGGGAAGCCACTGTCCCCAGGGTGCAGGCACAACATCCCCTCTGCTGCTGTGCCTCAGCTCCTTGATTACCACTTGAGGTGACACTGCTTCACCCTTGGGGACACCTCTGTGTTCCCTCATTGTGTGTCTGTGTGTCCCTCTGGACAGCCACTAAAGTGACACGGCTTCAGGAGGCACTGGAGGAGGCGGTGGCCAATGACCCACCAGCGGTGGTGGCCTTTTGTGAACAGCTTGGGGACACTTTCTCCAAGCGCGGGGACTTCGCCCGGGCCATCGGCTACTATCAGAGGCAGGTGAGCCAGGAGGGGTTGGGGGGGGGGTTGTCTTGGGGGGGTTTGTCACTAACTGTGGGGTCTTTGGGGACAGTTGAGCTTGGCCCAGGCACTGGGGAGGCCACCGAAGGAACTGGCTGTGATCCATGTGTCCCTGGCCACCACCTTCGGGGACCTGAGGGACCACCAGCGGGCCCTGCACCATTACCAACAAGAGCTGGCCCTGCACCGGGGGGATGCACTGGAGGTGACATCATGGGGGGGTCATGTAAGGCTGGGGGAGGCTCACTGGGACCCTGGGGGGTGGTTCTGGGTGTCCTGAGGGGGCTCTTTGTGTCCTTGAAGGAATCTCTGCATCCCTGAGGGGTTTTCAGTGGTCCTGAGGGGGTTTTGGGGGGGTCCTGTTGGGGGCCTCTTTGGGTCCTTGAGGACATCTCTGGGTAACTGGGGGAGGTTCTGTCTGGGGGTCCTGTGAGGCTTCTTGGGGGGCTTTTGGGGGTCCTTTCGGGGGGGTTCTTTTTGAGTCCTTGAAGGTGTTTCTGTGTCCTTGCTGGGGCTTCTTGGGTTTCTTGGCTTTTTGGGTTCTGGGGAGATTTCTGGGGACATGGGGGAGGCTCACTGGGGTCATTGGTGGAGCTTCTGGGGGTTCTGGGGGGGCTCTTTGAGTCCTTGAGGGAATCTTTGGGCCCCTGGGTGGAGGTGAGGCGCTCCTGGGGGAGCTCCTTGGGGTCATGGTGGGTTTCTGGTGGTCTTTGAGGGAGCCTCTGGGTACTTGGGGGGGTTTCTGGGGTGACTTTTGGGGGTCTGAAGGAACCTTTTGAGTCCCTGAGGGATTCTCTGGGTCTCGTGGCGGTTGTTTCTGGGGGTCCTGGGGGGAACTCATCAGTCTCTTGGGATGTTCCTCAAGTCCTTAGTTGGAGGGGTGGTGTGGTGGTGCCTCTGGGTCCACGGGGAGTGCCCTCTGTCCATGGGGGTAGGCTCATCAGGTCCTGGGGGGTGGGGGTGTCTGTTGCCTGCCCCCCCCAGCCAGTTCTGGTGCTGACCCCCTAGGAGGGGAAGACGTGGCTGAACATGGCCCTGGTCATGGAGGGGGCTGGGGAGCCACCCCCTGCCCGCCAGTCCTGCCTCTGCACCGCGCTGCAGCGGGCACAGGAGGCCGGAGACACTCGCCTGCAGGTGAGGGGGAGGGCAGGACCCTCCCAGTCGCTCCCAGTAACCCCCAATTTGAACTGCAGCCTTTTTTTTCCTCCTTTTATTTTGACTCTTTTTCGCGTCCCCCCAGCGGCAGATCCTGCGGCACCTCCATGCGCTGCAGCTCCAGGTGGGCGATGCCAAAGCTGCCACCAGTACTGAAGCCGAACTGGGAAAACTGGGAGGGCCAGGGGGGGAGCCTGAAGAAGAGGAAGAAGAAAGTAGCGAAGCTCAGGAGGATGAGAGCGAGTTGGAGCTGTCAGAGAGTGGTGAGGGGGGACTCAGGGAGGTCCTGGGGGTGTGGTCCAGTGGGTTTGGGGCGATCCATCGGTGGGTGTCATCCTCATTTCAGGGGGGGTTGTTTTGCAGAGAGGGAGGAAGATGAGCTTGAAGGCTACACCAAGAGTGTCCCTGGGCGCCGGCGGGTCAACAAGGTGAGGGGGACACACACACCTTCAAATTGGGGGGTGTGGGTGGGGTCGTCTTCTCCCCCTGACATCCCTAAAATTGGGCTGGAGGGAGCCACCCTTGTCGCCCCTGAATATGGGTGGGGTCTCCCTTATCCCCTGACACCCCCAAAGTCGGGTGGAGGGGGGTCTCCCCTGACACCCCTAATTAAGGGTGGGGATCTCCCTTTTCCCCTTTCCCACAAAAAATTGGGGATGAGGGGGTCTCCCCTTCCACCTGTCACCCCAAACTGGGGGGGGGGGGGTGTGTCCCCTGTCATCCCTAAATAAGAGTGGGGGTATCCCTTGTCCACCGACACCCACAAAATCGGGAGGGGGTGTGTGTCTCCCATTTTCCCTTTTCCCCCAAAAAATTGGGGTTGGGGACTCTCCCTCCTTTCCCAAAAATATTGTGGAAGGGTGTCTTCCCTTTGTCATCCCAATTTGGGGTGGGGGGGGTCTCCTCTGTCACCCTCAAATAAAGGGGGGGGCCTTGTCTTTCTTCCGCCCCCCAAAAATGGGTGTGGGAGTGTCTCCAAACAAAGGGGGGGGATCCCCCAACTCCTGGGGTTCATCCCAGGAGGGGGCTGTTCCCACTGTGTCATGTGTGTCCCCCTTCCATTTCTTTTTGCTGCAGTGGAACCGTCGGAACGAGCGTGGGGAGACTCCCCTGCACCGCGCCTGCATCGAGGGTGACCTGCGCCGGGCCCGCCTCCTCCTCACACAGGTCCGGACACCCCCCGTCCCCAACAAGAGGTCCCCTCCCCACTTATTCTGGAGGTCCCCAGGACCCCTCAGGTGGAATTTGAGGTGTTTTTTTGTGTTGTCCCCCTTGTTTTTATTTCTGTCTCCAGGGGCACCCCCTCAACCCCCGTGATTACTGTGGCTGGACCCCCCTGCATGAGGCCTGTAACCACGGGCACCTCGGTGCGTGATTGGGCATGGGTGGAGACCCCCTGGAAGTTGTCAGGGACACCCCAGGGGTGGGCACAGACTGCCAAGAACAGGCAGACCCTCACCAGGAGCAGGCAAGCCCCTCCAGAGTAGGAGACACAACCCCCAGGAGTGGGCAGAGCCCCCCAGAGAACAGGAAGAGCCCTTTGGGTACAGCCAGAGCCCCCCAGGTACAGGCAGAGCCCCTTTAGAGAACAGTCAGAACCTCTCCCCACCCTCACCCCTTCCCTCCCTCAGAGCTGGTGCGGCTGCTCCTGGATCGTGGGGCCGCGCTGGATGATCCCGGAGGGGCTGGGTGTGAGGGCATCACCCCCCTGCACGATGCCCTCAGCTGTGGCCACTTTGAGGTGGCCGAGCTGCTGGTGCAGCGCGGAGCTTCGGTGAGCGCCAGGAATGCCAAGGTCAGCCCCCAGCCCCCTCCCGGTTCAAGGGTTGAGGTCATACTGGGAGATGCTGGTGACTCCCCTCCCCTTCTCCTGTAGGGTTTGACACCGCTGGGGATGCTGGAGGAGTGGGCAAGGACTTATGGGCCAGAGCTGGACCAGGAGACGCGGCAGCGGTGCCGGGAAGCCCAGAAGATGCTGAAGGAGGCGATGGCGGCGGCACCGGCACGAGGTGGGGACGTGGTGATGGTGACACTGAACTTTGCGGGGAGGCCGTGATGGATTGAGGGGGGTGTGTGTCCTTCCCACAGCCCCTGCACCATGGCTCAGCCAGGACTCGCCAGGGTTGGACGTTGAGAGCCAAGACTCGTCACTGGTGATGTCACCAGAGGCCACTGGGGACATGTCACCGCTGCGGCCGGTGAGGAAGCGGCTGCGGGTGCCGGAGGAGGGAGAGCAGCCAGAGATGGTTCTGGGTGAGCACGAAGCTGCTGGATGGCATCTTGGTGGCACCAAATCCCTTCTTGACGGCAGCAAATCTTTGCCCAGTGATGCCAAATTGCTACTTGGCAGCACCAAGTCCCTTCTGGTGGCACCAAATCCCTTCATAGTGTCACCAATTTTTTTCTAGATGACATGAAATCCCTTCCTGGTGGCACCAGATCTCTTCCTGGCAGCATCAAATCCCTCCTCAGCACCAAATCCTTCCTTGACACCACCAAATCTGTTCCTGGTGGCACCAAATCCCTCGTTGGTGCCACCAAACCCCACCCGGCTGGCATTCCTGTGGCACTGTGCCAGCAGCCAGCGCTGATCCCGGTGGAGCAGTACCTGGCAGAAGAAGATTGGTTAGAAGATGATCTCGGAGGGGGCCGGGGGGGCCGTAAACGACCTCGCTGGGAGCCCCGGGATCCTGCGCTGATTGCAGGGGACAGTGGCGGGTCAGGGAGTGATGGCGAGGACCCGGCACTGGTGCGGCTCCGGCGGCACCGCCGGTACCGGCAAAGCCGAACTGGGGGGAAGAGGAGCCCGGCCAGGCCCTCCCAAGAGGAGAAGGGGGAGGAGGACAGGTGTCCCCCTGCCTCCCTGCCGGCGTCGCCAGTGGCATCAGTGGCGCCAGTGCCACCTCCCACCCTACGTGTCCGTGTCCGAGTCCAGGACAGCATCTTCCTCATTCCCGTGCCCCAGAGGTGAGAGATGGGACCTCCCCAGCCCTGTTCCCATGGGAACCCCAGGTCCTTCTTGAGCCCCCACAGCCCCTTGAGGACCCCTGTTTCCCCCACATATCCCCTTTTGGGCACCTTTGGGACCCCCATACCCCTCCCATTTCCCCCCAGTATCCCCTCCATTTCCCCGTTGGGACCCTCATAAGACCCCTATATGCCCTTTGGGACCCCTATAGCCTCCCATTCCCCAACCCCAATCCCATTTGGGATCCCCATTTCCCCCCTGTATCCCCATGGGAACCCCCATATTCCCTTTGGAACCCCTTTGGAACTCCTATATCCCCTTTGGGAGCCTTATACCACCTGTAGGACCTCCATATCCTCCTCATATCCCCTCTGGAACCTCTTTGGGATCCCTGTACCCCCTTTGGGACCCCTGATGCCCTTGTCCACCCCACTCCTTGGTGACGGGGGTTTGTGGGCAGTGCCGGGGACTCCCCTCCACTGGCCGTGGGCTGGCTGGCGGGGCGGGCGGCCGAGCGCTTCTACCAGCAGAGTGGGCTCCGGCCGCGCCTCACCCTGCGTGCTGGGGGGGCTCTGCTGGCCCCCCAGGACCCTGTCGCCGATGTCCTGCACAGCAATGAGGAGGTGAGAATGGGATGGCCCCAGCCACGGGTGGGGGTTCTCTCAGCCCAGACCCACACCCTGATCTGGGATACACCCCCCACCTTATGTTCTGGGATCACCACCCTGAACTGGGACCCCCCGAGCCAGGACCCTGAACTGGGACACTCCAAGCTGGGATGCCCACCTTGTGTTCTAGCCCCTCTCCCCATTCTGTGTTCCAAGACACCCCCACTGTGTTCCAGGACCCCCACCCTGAGCTGGGACCCTGTGCTGGGACTTCCCACCCTGTGTCAGGGACCCCAAGCCTAAATCAGGACCCCTCAACCTAAACTGGGATCCCCACCCCAAGCTGGGACCCACCCCATCCTGTGGTGAGACCCCCACCCTGTGTTCTACAGCAGGACTCTCCACCCCACACTGGGACCCTGTGCCAAGATCCCCCCACCAGCACTGAGATCTCCCCCGATCTGGGAGACACCCCTGTGTGCCAAGACCCCAAGAACCCCCACTCTGTTACACCCACCCCTGCACTGGGACCCCCACCCTAAGCTAAGCCCCCCACCCTGTGACCTTTATCCCATGCTGGTGATGTGATTTCATCAGTGGCATGATGATGTCATCGTTGCTGCCATTGCAGGTGCTGGGGGAGGTGCAGGGCTGGGACCTGCCGCCCTTGGCTGAGCGGTACCGTCAGGCCTGCCAGAGCCTGGCCCTGGGTAAGGACCTTGCCATGTCCCCTCTGTGTCCCCCCTCCCCTGGCCCCTTGGGGATTGTCCTGCCCCAGGGCCAGGGCTGGGGTTTTCCTGTCCCTGGCTGGGGGGGTTGTTGGCAGGGTTAGGAGGGGGTCAGGGAGAGGGGGTTGGTCCCCTGGGGGGGCTCCCTGTGGCTCCTAAAAGCCATCAAAAGGTAACAAAAGCCGCCAAAGGGCCACTAAAAGGCAACCAAAAGCCACTAAAATCCAGTAAAGGGCCACCAAATGCTGTCGAGGGGCTCCCAAAATCCACCAAAGGGACACCAAAATCCACTAAAGGGCCACCAAAAGCCCCTAAAGACCCCCCCACAAACCCTCCCCTTTTCTCCTGGCAGAGCCACACCGGCTGCTGCTGAAGGTGATGGAGCTGCAGGAGCAGAGCTCAGGTTTGGGGGTTGGGGGAGGCCTGGCCCTACGGCCCCCCCACCTCCCCCCTTTGCTGAGGGCCCTCAAGCTGCAGGCACCGCTTCGGCAGCTCCGGCTGCGCGGCTGCGGCCTCCCCGACTCCGCCGCTGCCGACTTACTGGCCACACTGGTCACCTTACCGGCCCTCACCCTCCTCGACCTGGCTGGCAACCGTCTGGGGGCCCAGGGGCTACGGGAGCTCCTGCCTCGGCCACCCAGCACCACAGGAGCCTTCCAGGTACGGCTGGTAACGGAGCAGGGGGACAAATCTCTGTTGGGGCTTCTAAATATCTAGTTGGACCCCCAGATTTTTTCCTCAGCCCTTAAATCTTTTTGTTGTCCCTTAGATCTCTTTGGTGGCCATAAAATCTCTCCTTTGGCCCCTAAATCTCCTGTTTGACTCCCAGGTTTCTCATCTGACCCCTAAATCTCTTTGTTGTCCCTAAAACCTCTGGTGGCCCCTAAAGTCTCTCCTTTGTCTCCCAAATCCTCCATTTGCCCCCCCCCCCATTTCTTGGGTGATCCCTAAATCTGTGTTCCTTAATTCTTTTTGGTGTCTGCTAAAATCTTTACATTGTCCCCAAAACCTCTTTGGTGTTCCCTAAAATCTTTCCTTTGGCCCCCAAATTTCTTCATCTGTCCCCTTAAACTTATCCCTTTGTCCCCAAATACCCATTTTCCCCTTAAATGCCCCCTAAACTCCTCCCGTGTCCCCTGAACTCCTCCTTTGTCCCCTTAAATGTCCCCTGAATTCCCCCTTTGTCCACTTAAGTGTCTCCAAACCCCACAATTTATACCCTCAACTCATCCCTTCATCGCCAAAATCCATTTGTCCCCTAAACTCATCCCTTTGTCCCCAAACTGGTGGCACCAGCAGAGCCTGGAAGAGCTGGACCTGAGCCTCAACCCCCTGGGTGACAGCAGCTGCCGGCCACTGGCAGAGCTCCTGCAGCACTGCCCAGCCCTCACCACCCTGCGCCTGGACGCCTGCGGCTTTGCCGATGCCTTCACCCTCCATGGTGAGCCACCAGTAACACCAGTAACACCAGTGACACCCAACGGGCTCCTTGTAACCGCCCTGGCATTTGTCCCCCTACCCCAGGAGCCACCACGCAGCTACAGACCCTGACCTTGGCCTACAACACGCTGGGGCTGGCAGCGCTGGAGCGGCTCTGCAGTGATTTGCCAGCATGGAACCTGCGCCGGTTGGAGTTGGGCTCTGCCACCAGGCTGGCCCCACGGCTGCTCAGCACTACACTCCACAGGTACCTGGTGCAGGTAAGAACGGGCCCCGTGAGGAGATGCCACTCTCCCCGTGGTTGTGCCGGCGTCCTGCTGTTACCAGCACCAGGACGATGCCGACGTCCATCCTGATATTGGTACTGACACCAGTGCTGAAACTGGTACTGATACTGGTGTGGCTGTTCCCACAGGATGGCTGTGCTTTGGGTCACCTCACACTCTCTGGCAACCACCTCAGTGATAATGATGTCCAGGAAGTGGCCAGGTGAGGGGACAGGGGGGGGCGGGGTGAGCGGGGGGGGGGAGGGGGGGGGGGGGAGGGGATGGGGGGTGGGCGAGGGGGGGGCGGCCGGGGAAATTAGGAAATTCTGGGGGGAGGGGAGGGGAAGGGGGCGAGTGAAGAAGACCCCTCAGCCAAACACCACATTCACCTCCCGAACACACTCCGGCAGCCAGGGGAGGACGGCATCCTTCCCTCTGCCCCTCCCGTGCCAGCAATGCTGGGAGAGCAAGTGGTAGGGGAGACACCTCCCGGGGTGCTGCACACTCTCTTGCTAATGCACCCGCCGCCCCAGCTATTGCACCCCCGAACCCTTATTGCACACCCACTGTTACTGCACCCCCAGTGTATTGTAACCCCTCAGGTAAGTGCACACCCACCCCAAATCACTGCACTCCCCCACCAATTATTGCACGTCTCCCAGTTATCGCACCCCTTTCAGTTATTACACACACCCCGTTATACCACCCCCCCCCCCCCCCCCCGGGGCCCCCCCCCCCCCCCCCCCCCCCGCGGCGGGGGGGGAACCCCCCCCCCCCACGGGGCCCAGGACCCACCCACGACGCGGGGCGCGACCGACGAAGCCCAAGCAGC
>JANIJG010008674.1:13272-27002 GCA_024611175.1 Megaceryle torquata
TCCACACACCCCGTTATACCCCCCCCCCCCCGCAGATGCCGGCCCCCCTCTCTTCCCCGCGCCCGGGAGGAAGGCAGAGGCACCACTCACCACAGAGAGTCCAGGTCCCACTCCTGAAGGAGAGCTAAGTCGAAGCTGTCCATGGTGAGCTATGTCAGCGCCGCCGCGCTGCAACCACACGGCGTCCGGGGCGCATCTTAACTGCACCGCGGGCAGGGCGAGGGCGCGGAGCACCCCCGGCGCCGCCGCCGGCCCCTCTCCGCAAACGCGCGGGCGGAGACGGACTCCCCCTCCTCCACCTTCCCCCCACCCGTTTTCCCCTAAAAATAAAAGAAAAATCAAAATCACCCCCCCTGAGAAAATAACCCCGTGCCACTGCTTGTTTGCAAGCGGCGCTGCTGGGCTCGGCTCGGCTCGGCCGCCGCCGCGCCTCCTCCCTCCCCCCTGCGCGCTGGGAGCGCGGCCGAGGCGGCGCCCGCCCCGCGCACGCTGCGCCCGCGCAGCGCCCGCGCAACCCCCGCCCGGCACGGGGAAGGGGGCGGGCCCAGCCCCAGCCCACCGCACGGGCAGAGTTGGTGGGAACTTGCCTACGGAGAGGTTTGCCCGGCCCGAGTTGGGTTTGGGGTTGTTTTTTCCTCCCTCCGCTCCCCCCCCACACCGGCGTGATTCCTGCCCCTCGGCCCTGTGGGACCCTCGGGTGGGCCTCGGGACACCGGCTGGCCAGCAACTCAAGCGTCGTGAACGCCAGGATGGAGACAATGCTGGGGAGAAATTGGGACAGATTTACTGTGGGCTGGGCCATGGCTCCGGTCCCACAGCAGCCCGGAGTGCCAAGCACGGGCCCTCCCTGCCCGGGGGGTCGGCGGCCTCTCGGGGTCTGCCGTTGGGTTAATGGGGTTTTGCACCGATCCTTCCTTAGACGCGTAATGAGCGCAGCTCCTGCAGGCTCCGGCTACAAACAAGTCTACCCAGCTCTGCACGGCACATTAAAGATCCCTGGTACGCCTGAAGCTTCTGCAAATGAGTGAGTTCTGGTTAAAAATGAAAGTACCAGTCATCGGTGCCTGCCACCCAAAGAGAGTAAGACCCCTCACACTGTCCAGTCCGCTTGAAGCGCTGGCTGTGATACCTGGCTGGCCATGGGTGGCAGGCTCTCCTGATTTGTAGTTGATGAATCACATTAAGAGAGGTTAAGACACGTTAAATACTTTCCTGAATCTTGGGCTTTTCAGCTAAGCAGCAACTAGCTGCCAGAGAAGTGCCATGTCATTGCAGACAAGAGAAGAAATGTGCAAAATCCGTGGTGAAAAGGGGACTGTTCGTGTGACAGTGCCAATGCGAATATTCACAGAGTGATCCCACGCTGGGAGATCCCTGCTCTTGGAGACCAACCCAAGCCAACTTGAAGCTGGCTACTGGCACCCCGATGTAAGTGTAGCCCTGGCAGCCCAGAGCAGGGCACAGGCTCAAGTATTTGTGCAAGGCTTCTGGACTGGTTTTGTGGCTGTATGTTACTCGTTCCTGAGTTAGTTTGATTTAATTTAGGGCTGGTAACCCTGCACAGGATGCAGCCGCACCTTTGGCTGCAGCTTAGGCACACTCAGAGGGAAAGGTTTGAAAATCCCGACGTTTGTACACGGCTTTCGGCAAGTCATCTGAAAATCCCGAGCCACTCCAGAGCTGCTTCTGTTCCCTTGCACAGCCAAGGTGGTGCTGCCTCCTACTGCCAGAAGTCCTCCGACCCGCTGGATGTGGCACATCTTCAGCCTGGAGTCACCTACGGAAACTGGCTCCTGCCAGGACTGTTTCCTCACCTTCCCCAGCAGGATGGAGAAGTACGCGTCCTGAGTAGGAAGAGCTTGCAGAATGCCCTATCTAACCAGAGCAAATGAAGATGAAAATAAAAAAAATAAAAAAATCAGTCCTGTTCAGATGCCAGTCTCGGTCCAGTATGAATGGACACATAAAACTACCTGAAAACAGCCTTTTCTGTCAGCTGGGGTAAAGCTCAGTGTGGCTGAAGGCTGAGCTTACAAAGCAGGTAATGTTCTCAACAAATATATTACGCATGAAGGAGTGAAGGGCAGCATATTTACACTGACCTTTTCAAGCCACAGCCTGGGCTGCCTCACTCTTCTTCTTTTAAGGGGAGATTTTGCAACCCACACTGCAGCATGGCCCCGGCTCTCTCCCCACGTCCCAGCTTACACAATGATTTGCAGAAGTGCTTAAATCACCCTTGAAATGGTGCGTACGGCAGGGGAGGCTTCGGCTGTCGTGATGGACTATATCACTAGAGGTTGTAGGCCCTCTTTACCTCCTCACCGGAGCAGACCGGACGTCGTTCTGTAAAGCACGGGGTGGACCAAGATGCTCACGAGTGCCAGCTCACAAACGTGTGGAAATTCAGAAGTGAAATTCCATAGGCCAAATGGATCTTCCAAACTGAGATCAAGAGGACAAAAGGAAACGAACAGCCTGAACAGCACTGAGTGAATTAAATTTCAAACAGTAATACAAATACATAATGATAGCAACATAGGCAGCATGTTTTATGTTTTTAATATGTTTTAACACACAAGATGATTTTTTTTTTCGTTAACATTTCTTGCATGTATATTATTATTGTGCTATTCTTTTCTTTCCCATCATGGCCATGATTCTTTTCTCATGCGGAGCAGAGAACATCAAGACTAATTGCATTGAAATTGATGTCAATTGAAACTCTCAACTGCTTTGGTTAACTGCCAAGTGCTGGAAGTTTCCTCTTTTTTTCCTTGGGCCTTGATGGCATTTTTGAAACTCCTTGCAATGTGAGACCTCCCCTACAGGTTAACCTTCCACCCCCAGTTTTGCTTTCTCTGCGATGTGCTCGGCTGGGCAGGCCTGTGGCCTTGCTGCGCTACTCTGCTTCCTCCCCAGCATAACGCTGTGGTCAGTCCCTGTGGCTGCAGCATCCTCTGTGCTCCGCAGCCTCACTCACTCAAACCCTCTCCACTTGTCAGCCATCGAGCAGGAACCTCACCTGCTGCTTTCTTACTTAAACATGTCCTATCTATCACCAAGCGTGGTTTGATCGCAACCGTAATGGACAGGAAATTAATGTAGGCTGTTTAAAAGGAGTTCAGGCCCGTGCCTGAAGGAACGCCTTCCACTCTGCCTGTTGCAACCCGCGGCTTCCCCGCAGCCACCAGTTCTCCCCTGTCATCCCTTGCTGTGTGACTTGTCAACATATTTTCAGCTCCTGTAGGGAGTGAAGCCTGCCTCTTTAGGAAAGCATGGTGTTATATAAATAAAAATATGCCGTATGCTATCTAATCCTGCTCGTTGTACATATATTTTTAATGATTCGTGTAGACATTACTTGCCCTCTTGTTGTGCTCTTGCCTCTGTTAACAGCTCTTCATTAAGAATAAACAAGCAACTGTGCCCAGCCAAGCAGACTTTCTAAGAAGAGATGAAGGTCTAGGAACAATATGTAATTCAGATCCATTGCATAAAGAATGCATGTTACAAGAAAGCTGAACATCATCTTAAAAGTTGACATTTTCCACTTCTCAGACTCCCTGTCTTGAGCATGGCGTAGCAACTGCCTGAGGAAGAGTAAAGATAATTTTACTGCCACATAAAATAAGGGGGAGGTGAGAAATACTACATTCTTAGTCAACATCCTCTACACAAAATATCACCATAGTATCTCTTCGGTCTAACCTACCTTTAAAACATGCACCCAGCAAGAAATGAATTCCCAGCGAATCTGCAAGACCTTAGCTGAATGCTCTCAAAGGCCACGAGAGGAGTTCTGGACGTGACCACCGTCGGAAATTCCTCAGCATCAGTACAGTGTGTCTCAAGAATGGGATTTTCTGAGTCTTACCCCACTTTTGACACAGCAGTGCAGAGGTGTTGGGACAGGGTCAGAGCCTGGTTTCTTTCTCTGTGGATTTCAGCAGTTTTTCAGCCGGAGTGCAGCTGCACAGCCATGTATATGCAGAGTGGTCCAGGATTAGGCTGTGTGTGTCACACCTTGTGGTTTTGGGGACAAAATGGAGGCTGTTAAATCTCACCACTTCTCTCCAGTAAATCCACACCTGCTCTTGTTTGAATCAGCTCTTCCTTCAGAGGGCAGCTTGCATTGCTCAAGGGGAGGGCTACCGAGCAGAACCACACGGTTTTGGGTGTGTGATGTTCTTCTAGCACTCAGTGCAAGGCAGTTCTCCCAGGCAGCTCCAGCGGCTGCTCTGAGCAATTGTATAGGCTGGAGCAGAACATAGACGGTTCCTCAGTGAGTGTTCTCATAAAGCCCAGACACAAATCTCTTCCAAAGGATGAAAAAGCCAGTAAGCATTATTTAGTCTTGCTTCAGCAACTCATTACCATACTGAGCAGTATCTACTTCAGCTGGGCACCATCTCCACAAGGCCGGCAGATCCTAAATTAGAATTGGTGTTGCAGAATCAGTCCCTCAGTGCTTGAGGATGTGTTTTGTTTGTCCAGGGGTGTCTGGAGTAGTGTATTAAGTATACTTTATAATGTTTTCTATTTAAATTTGAATACAGTGCTCCACTATAATTAGTTACTTATAGACTTAAGTGTAAAGAGTTTGAAATCTAGGGGTTTTTTTTTCTCATAACCTCTTAATTTACAGCAAGGCAAACCCACTGGATTATCTAGTCTAGCCACCTGTATATCACAGCCTATCCATTTCCACTGGTTTTCCCAGACCGAGTTCAGTAACTTGCAGTTTAAGCAGTTGCACAGCACATAGGTTAGTACTCTTCACATAATAAAATGTGCATTTGTAAATGATTTTACTCTAGAAAGCTTTACTTTCTCCCTGTATCTGTATGTCTTCCACCTGATAATGTTTCATTAGGGCGTTGCTGAGTTCCAGCACAATGGCTGGTGGTAGAGAGCAGAGGTGGTTTCAGCAGAGAGCAAAATGAGCTCTGAACTGGGTTTCCTTACTCATATAAACTTGCAATCTGCTTTGAAATTCCTTAGGATGAAAGTTGTATTTATGCCTGATGGCTAACGTGTGCCTAACCTTAACTCCCACTCAGCATGGGTAAATGCTCCTCGATTCTATGCTCTTAGGTACCCCTTTAATGCATTAGATGCTATAGTTGTTAGGTGGTTCTTCTCTAGTCACTACGGAAGGTGCCAAAAATACTGTGAATGATTTTTCTCCTGCAAATATCATCACAATCTATTTATACACTGTAGCTTCTGAGATTTGATAAGACCAGAGCGTAATATGGCATGGATACAGATGCTGTCAAAGTTAAGTTAACACAACATATTTCATCACCCTCCCACTTAACATGCGAAATACACAAATGGTTGCAAACTATCGCTCTTTTAAAGAAGCAAAATAGATGGATTTAATTTTTAATGATTTAACTTGGTAATTAATCCAAATTATTAGTTAACAATAGCTAAAACAGAGGACTATAATGGATTCTCCAGATAATGAAAATATTTATTATTTTAATAAGTTGCATGGCTGGAAGTCTAAGTCAAGTCTTAGCCTGCTGGTCCCATATTGCTCTTGATTCACACGTCGGACCCCCACAGAGGTAGGTGGATGGCTGTGTCCCCGAACGAAGAAATATAAATCGCTGCTTCCGAGTATTGATGACAACATCTATCATGTCAGCTGCAGAATTGATCCATCTTAAATTATGAGCCAGAGCTGAAGGAATTATGCCAATTAGAGAGGCACAGTTGGGTTTTTTTCTCTCTTGTTTTTCTCTTTCCTATATTTTTTTCCTCCACACAAAGGACTTTGAGATCTATTTATATTATGAAAGACCTTTTGTCACCTGAGACCCAAAGAAAGATTTTAAAAGAAAATGTAATTGCTGAACAGAAGTGCTACGGGGGCCTTTTCAGGCTCAGGGGAGGAGAAGGTCAAGTTTTTAACCTGGAAACAAAAGGACTTAACCCAATGCTGTGAGCGTGCTTTCCCTGGGCTCTGGGTTGAACAAAGCCGTTTTCCTGGACAGTGGTTTTCTCAGTGATGGAGGGGGCACGACCTGCTGGCAATGAGCACGGCAGGTACACACCACCCTCCAAAGCAGAGCCCAGTGAGGGGTCTGCAGGTTGGGGTCAGGCATGGGGGGCGCGGGGGGCAGTGAAGAGGGCATCCCCAGTGATTGTCCATGCCTGCCGGTCACCCCCCAACAGATATCAGGGTCCATCTCACAAAGTGGCCAAGGGAGCAGTGGGCAGAGACCCAAGCTGACCACCACTGGCAGCAGCACATGATGCCCCTCAGACCCAAAAGAGAAAGGTTTTTAACCTCTCCTTCATCTTTCCTCCGAAGATTTCTGAATTTGTAAGCAGTGTCAGATTTGGTTAGGCGATTACTACTTATTTCCTTTAATCTTATGTTCCTGCCTTGTAAATGGCTTTAATAAATGCCATCATTATAATTCTTGGTGACTGCACCAGTTTTAAGGTTGCATCCTTTCAGAGCATCTCTTAGAGCAGCAGCTCCCTAAAGAAAACTTCCGCGTGACCGAGGTTGCTGCCTGGCTGCCTTCATCGAGCAGGCAGATGCAAGCTGGAGACAAAGGCAGTGGTGCACAGCACAATCCCTGCCTGAATCCCTGCCTGTCCCCAGCACAGCGTGGAGGCAGGCAGGGATTGTGCCATGCATGTTCCCCTTCTCAAGCTGCTGCCTGCACTGCACGGGCAAGCCCTGAGCAAAGCCAGCACCAAGATGTCTGGGAAAGATTATGATGATGTGTGTGTGTGTGTGTGTGTGTGTGTGTGTGTGTGTGTTTGGGGGTAATTACAAACCAAAACATGGAGAAGAGGCAGGTGGTCCTTGGTGAACAACCACAGGGGCTTGTGTGGGCTTTCTGGGGGTGTCTGGTTCTGCTGTGAGGTGGGGTTAGGTACCAGCTGCCAAGACCTGCTGTGGGGCATGGGGTTGGGGGTAGAGCCAAGATGACATCCTGGTGCTGGCCTGTTGTTGCCCATTGTAGTCCCCAGGTCATCTCCTCTGGTGTCTGAAATGGGCTGTCCCCTGCTTGCTGTCCCAGGCAGGCCACCCAAACTGGGCATGAAGGTTGCTACCACAGCCTGGCTTGAATACAAGCCCCCAGCACCTACTCTTCTCCAAGCCTGAGCAAAGATGCTCAGCATGGGAGGCAGGTCCTTTGCATTCCACACCTCGCTTTGCACGGCAGGGGTCTGTTAGAGTCA
Source organism: Megaceryle torquata (assembly GCA_024611175.1). Lineage (NCBI taxonomy): Eukaryota > Metazoa > Chordata > Aves > Coraciiformes > Cerylidae > Megaceryle > Megaceryle torquata. Next base: position 20,488 of record JANIJG010008674.1, read on the forward strand.
AGGAAATAGTCCAGCATCATCATCTGGCAGGTGTGGATTTGGACTTCCCAGGGGGATTACTTCTAGAAAGGGAAATGGTGAAGAACAAGAGATGATGGTGATAATGATCTGCCTGGGTGACAAGGCAACTATTCACCAGTAACAGGCATTTCAAAATAAACAACACAGTTTAGGGTGGGATCCTTTCATCAATTGGTAACGCCTCAGGAGGTGACAAAGGACTTGTCATGGGTTCGAGTCAGCCCATCACTGCCATGTAAAAATGTTTCCTCTGCTTTTTTTTCTAGCTGCTGTGGACATGGGTTGGTGTCCGGGCTTGCAGGATCACCATTTGGGTCCAGAGCAGACCATCCAATCTTCCTTTGTTTTTTTGATACTCAACGAACTGCATGTTCAGCAAAGCCCAGTAAACATCTCTAGCTGAAGCCCTTATTTCTGGGCTACTGGTTGCCCTGTTCAGGGGAATGTTTAGTTTCATGAGAGAAAAAGAGGGCTTTTTGGAAGGGCAGTAAGGTGTTTAAAGCAATATTTCTGGATGTCCTAGTGGGTTTTTTATGTACAAAAGATTGTGTATAAAAGTTAAAGGGCACGGACCTCAGAGAAATTCAAAGGATCTTTTGAAAAGAGGTTAAATATATTTAAAATTTATGAGTGTGCACCCCTGCAAATTGGAAAAGGAAATTAAACTATATCTGCAGAAAAGGAAAAATAAATCTACTTACATATGATGTAATTTAGAAAGTCAACTGTACCTTTGAATGATGTGTGGATGAAAGGATAAGGTAATGCTGAGGAAGGCTTAATATCTGGGCTTAAAAAGCCACATGGGCCAGAGGGAAAAAGGGTTTGTAATACACATGTATACTCATTATGAAGAGTTTCCAGTAGAATGAAAACTCTATCTAGCTGGCTTTCAGCTAAGAGAGAAAGATACACAAACAGAGAAAGCAAGTACAGTTTTTTCAACCTCATCAGTGTTTTCAGTACGACTGGATCTGTGTTGCACATAACTGGTTTGAAAACCTACACACTGGCATTTTTTCCTAAGTCTGGTTAGTATTTGTGGATCTCTAATTCCTATGCTGTGCAAAATAAACTTCTAGTCAAAATAACTGGGCTGACAGTTCAGGGAGATTGACGTAAAGCAGAAGGAAACAATCTGTGTGGGTATTTCAGGGAGAGGTAAAGCACTGGCCGGCTTGAAAGCGACAAGAATAATTTACAGTATTTTCCTTTAAACTAGAGGTGGAAGTTGCCTGTGTTTCAAGCAGCCTGGTGTGGCACAGGGTAGTGCAATCCCTGTGCCACATTAAAAGAGCTGGTGATCTCAGCTCAGTTCCTCGTGAGGAGGTACTTGCCGAGCAGTGCCGAACAATTGGGTCCCTGGGTAATAATTTTATTGGAGAGGCCAAGAAGAGAACGGCTGCGGAATTAATATTGCTGCACTGTGCTGTTCCAATTCTGAGGGCAAGAGAGGACTTTGCTTTATAATGCTGACACTACAAATCCCTTAATGAGCACTAAATTCACTTAACAAAATTCTAACTCCTTCAGATTTCTGATGTAGCTTAGCACATCAGCTTTACCTCGGAGCCTTCTGTGTTTCACCAGTCTGTGCTATCAACCTGAGCATCCCTGAAGCCCATATTCCTTTTTATTCACTCTACCTGTTTATTCCTTAGTATATTTACCCTTTTATTAAGAGCTTCCACTTGGTTAAGACTTTTTTGAGTATAAGCTCAACAGGAAGCATTTTCCTTTATACTGTAATAACTCTATATTGTTGCCTAGAGGGTGGCAGAAAGTAACGTAAGATTCATAAAAATATAACTGTCTGAGCCAAGTAGATAGAATTATGGCGAGCGTTAACCAAAGCGTATTTCTCTGTCCTATAGGGTGAAATCAGAACATCTTAATGTTTTCTTTCTTGGGTCACATAATTCTGCAAAAGAACACCGAGAGAAATGCCAGACCGCTTCTGCTTGATCGTTACATTCTGTACCAGCCTTTCCAACAGGTTTGCAAATACAATTACTTGGTTTCATTGTGTGTCATTTTACATTTTGCCCGTGCATCACCCCACTGAGACAGTTTGGTTTAAGAAGCTTCTTTTGTAAGCTGTAAGCAACTGGAATTTGGAGCTCATTTGAATTGTAATTCAGGATGCTTCTAGTAGCCCCTTGTCAAGTTTAACCATTAAATGAGCATATCCTTAGAAAAAGAAAAATGCGTGGTTTATCTTGATTCGTTTTTTAATCCAAGTAATATTAAAAAACCTGCAAACAACCAAAAGGCACAGTGGTGGGGAAAGTTTAATCCTGTTGGAACTGGCATGGTGGTTTCTGCGCACAACTTTTCTTGTTTTCTTTGTTGGGTGAGGTAAGGGTAGACACGCTACCTTTCCCTTCTGAGCCAAGGGCAGTGAAACAACCCACACAGCTCTCGCTCTCCTACAGTGAGGTGGTGGCTGTGCCCTGTCCTCCAGAATGCCACGCTCCTTGCTCCCAAAAGAGGGGGTCAGCATTTTGGATCTGAAATCTGGTAAAGCCACATGTTCTGTGTCAGCAGCTACAGCAACTCCATTAGCACCAGCAATAAGCTTTTTGATAATGTCCTACTATGCTGCAGAAGAGCTTCCCACATAGTGCAGCTGTCTCCAGTAAAGAGGAAGCAAAATTATAGTAGTATCAGGATAAATGCCACAGGCAAAGTCATGAAGGTGATATTTGTTAGCGGTTGTGGGATGAGAAAGAAACTTTGCACCTGCGAGACTAAGGGAATAAAGGATGAGAGGGTCTCTTATACCATTTTCCTTATTTCCTTTCAATATTTCATTAAATTAGTAAGCCTTAAATAAGATGGAACCAGGTATAGTTGTGTTGAGTAGATAAGATGGAGTTGAAAAGTCTAGGCCATTTTTTCTATCTCTATACTTGAGGATTCTGATGTTTTCTTTGTTCTGGTTGCCTGGTAATAATTTAATATTTTTATTTCTATATTTACTTTAATTCTTAAAAAGCTGAGAGGTGGAGATATGTTGACAGAATGAAAAAGGAAGCTATTATTAATTAAAATTATTTTAAGTCTAAGATTAAAATAGTGCTCCTGCATATAAATTTGCTTCAATGAGATGGACCCACTGTAATGTTAAATCAGTGCATAAATTAGGAAATGTAGCAGGAATACTGGGCTGGGGACAAGATTGTGACACCATTTTAGATGTTGCATATTCTGTTTTCCCTATATCCTGCCTCTATGGACATGTTTAGATGCCACTAGGTAAATATCCATCTCTGGTAGAAATGAATTTCTTTCTCTTCAAAGGGACTAGTCCAAAGTCCATGAAAATCAGTGGAAATTTCCCAAACAGCTTGAGTGCAAGTTGGACTGGGCCCAGAAAGGAACAGAGTATGGAAATTTGTGAGGCAGTGGTTATCTCTGTTGTTTGCTGGTAGAGCTGGAAGGGAAATCCTGCAAAATACTATGCAGCCTGCTGTTCTTTATGGCTAATGTACGCATTCAGTACCAGTAAGCCTCTGAACAAATCTAGCTTCAACTGAAAAATCAAGCAAAGAGGGGGAAAAAAAAAGCTTCTGTATAAGACAGCAAGATATACATGAAGTTTTGGTGGGTTTATGTCACTTCTTTGTAATCACAGTGAATGATGGCAATCTTGTATTCCCGAGTATTCAGATTCAATTGTAATACTGACCACAGTCAGTCCAGCTTATGGAAAACCATGCTCTTCTACCTGCTTGTGCAGGCTGCAGAGACCTGTGGCTCACAGGGCTACTGCAGTGTCAGCTTCTGAAAGAGCAAATGGAGAAGAGAAAGCTATCCTTGCTCCTGGTGTGACATCTCTCATGACTATTTTCTTCAGCAGAAATGATCTGTGTTCCCAGACGGTCTGCAGGGCAAGCTATAAAAGAAGCTGAAAAAATGCGAATGAGATGGCAGAGCAGCAGAAAGCACTGACAAATGTACTGTAGCAGAACCCTCAGCAAGGGCTTCACCTGATGTTGCTGGATTGCCTTTTTCTCCAGCATCACCTGAAGATTAAAAAAAAAAAATCAGGGAAAACCACTGCATCCTGCCAGTGCTGATGCATGAAGGAGTTAATACTGAATAGCACAGGGACAGACTCTTAGCTTGTGCAGGAGCACATATGAAGTAGTTGCTGAGTTGCACCAGAATATTCCTGCACTTCTTGTATAGGTAAGAGCTGATGAGGAGCGCTTGGAAAGGCGTATAGCCATTACAGATACCTAGATCTAGTTCCATATGTAACCTTTGTGTTAATCTTCTGAAAGGGAGGGGCAGGTGTTCTACCTTGGGTCTTTCCATCCCAGCCACCCATGGAGCAAGCACAGAGTGACCGCCCATGATGGAGAGTTGTGGGATGGCATCACCATTCCTCACATTCCTGACCACAAAGTCACGATGCGAGGAGAGGACCGAAGACTTTGCTGCTTCCCTCCTTCCTTTCAGCGTAGAAGAACCAGGACAAGGGACTTGATGGGATCTCTAAGAGCCTCTCTGGGACTGGCTATCATGTAAGCAGGGACATATATATCCCCTAAACTGTTTATTTGCATGGCTACAGAGGAAGAAGAGGATTTGCCCCAAATGCCATCTTATTTGTGTTCTCTCCTAACTGTTACGTTATGCCTAATTTGTCATCCTTAGAGGATGCCTCCTTATCATGTGTAAACTCTTCAAAAATTATTATACTGACAAAGTAATAATAGATCCCTCATTTACATTGTAAACTGTAAGAGGGATGTTTGTATTTTTGAAAGTGTTATGATGTTAGTTGCTTCTCAGTGGGGTTTTTTTGGCTTATAATGTATTGCAATGTACAGAAAGGAAGGGGAGTTCACGCATTCATTAGAGATACCTCACGATGAGATCCCAAATCTTAGTCCCTGCCTAGGACACGACAGTCATCAGTACAGACAGCAAAGCATTAAAAAGCTCTTAAGTAAATAATGACTGCAATGATGATATAGTGAGAAAAAGGAGTAAATTTTCAATTCACTAGGGTTGATAGTGATAGACTCTATTTCCTAAACAAAGATTACTACCCATTCTCTGGAGCACACATACACTTAATACACAACCACAACATTAAAGCTGAGATAAGGAGGCAGATAAAACTCACAGCGGGAAGCTCCATACAGTGCAGCATTTACAGACGAGCTCCCACCACACTGCTTAAATTCTGTGCTTCAGAACTACTGCGTTTAAGCCAAGAAAGTGAACCAGCCCACCTCCACCACGTAAGCTGACCTCATCCCACTTCATGCCACAGAGCTCCAGCCCTGAGGAAGTCATTACCTCTCCTGGAACAAACTCAGCGAATGGCTGCTCAGAAAAGCTTTTTTTTTTTTTTTTTCCTAACTCTCCCAGTCCTTGATGAGTAGCAGTTTTTATCTCATGGCACCATTTCAAATGTATCTTTTCTGGGTGAGGTTGACCATGTGAATTTGGAAAAGAAGGCATCATGCCCTGCCCAACATCATGTGCTGCCAGGGTCAGTATTTAGAGTGAGGACCTATATTATTCTTTATGATGTCCAATGCCACTCTGTGTCCTGGGCTTTTTTGTCACCTTAGTGAAGAAGGAAATTAACTGGAGAAGTGACACTCATTTAGAAACACCTCTTTTTTCCCATGGGATCAACTCTTGACTGGCTGTAAATGCATCCTCTCCCTACAAATGAAAACAATACTGAAGAGCAAGGGGGGAAATCAAGCCAAAGTAATTTTAGATTGAATGAAAGAGCAAATAATAAAGTTTTATTCATACTCTAACTGCTGACCCTGCTGTGACACTCTTCCTGAACATGGGAACAGTATGGGATGCCAAGGACAGGAATCCTGTCGCCAACAGGAATCACAGAATCACAGAATGATTGAAGCTGGAAAAGACCTCTGAGATCATCGAGTCCAGCCTATGACCTAACACCATGGCATCAGCTAAATCATGCCACTAAGTGCAGCATCCAATCTTTCCTTAAACACCTCCAGGGATGGTGACTCCACCACCTCTCTGAGCAGTCCATTCCAGCGTTCTATCACCCTTTCTGTGAGGAAGTGCTTTCTGATATCCAACCTAACCCTCCCCTGGCACAGCTTCAGGCCCTGCCCTCTCATTCTGGCACTGGTTGCCTGGGAGAAGAGCCTGACCCCCACCTGACTGCAACTTCCCTTCAGGTAGCTGTAGAGAGGGATGAGGTCCCCCCTGAGTCTCCTCTTCTCCAGGCTGAACAACCCCAGCTCCCTCAGCCTCTCCTCATAAGACTTCTCCTCCAGTCAGTAGCTGCAGCCCGTTGACCCAGCCTGTCCAGGGCCCTCTGCAGCTTCTTCTTACCCTCCAGGGTATGGACACTACTGCTCCCCAGCTTGTTGTCTTCCACAAATTTTCTAACAGTAGACACGATCCCCTCATCCAGGTCATCAGTAAAGGTGTTGAATAGAACTGGGCCCAGTACTGATCCCTGGGGGACACCACTG
>JANIJG010008674.1:27102-42670 GCA_024611175.1 Megaceryle torquata
AGCGGCCTGGCCAGCTCTTGTGCCAGCTCCCACAGCACCCCAGGATGAATCCCATCCGCACCCATTGACTTGTTAGGGTATAAGTGGCACAGCTCTGTGGAGATGCATTGAATGCAAAACCAACAGCAATTTCCTTTTTGCTACAAGCAAACAAAACCAAAACCAAAACCAAAACCAAAACCAAAGAAAGCTCTTTTTATCTTTTGTATAGTTATTTAATGTCCCTCCTTTATAGGCAAGCCTTCAAAGTCATGGCACAAATGATTTTACTGGCTATCTGACTGTCAGTCTCTTTCACACAGTCTGTGGTTCGCTAGTTGATGATAGCTTAAGCGGAATTTAATTGGTAACATATTGTCAGCTGAATTAGAGGCCATATGATACAGATTTAAACCTTGGTAATTTTTGCATAAAGAACAATCTGTCAACAAATCACAGCAAGAAAAACAGCCATAAATCAATTTGTCAGGTTTATTAGTAATTGCAGAAGTTTTGTTGTCTTGTTTGACTCTCTTTCCCAGCTGCCACAAAATGATTCTCTAGATGCAAGTAACTTTGTAGGTGTACGGATTTTATGCTTCCCGTGCACTGGGATGTGCATAAACATATACAGGGATGCAGGCAATTGTAGAGCACTGGAGATAATGACCTGGACATCTCCTCCTGTCCTGTCTTCCTAAGTAGATCAAACCACATCATCACATGTAGACGTGCTATAGAGTCACATACACATATATTTAACCATTTAAGCTGAGGCTACATTTGGAGGAGGACATTGTACTTTCTCTATGATTCTGTATCTATTGACTGATTTTGCATCATTATGTTTTTCCTGATAGATTCAACCTTCTTTCTTTCCTGAAGATTCACTTTCCTGGCTAGAAGCTGGGATACAGGGGTTTTTTTGTTGGGTTTTTTGTTTTTTTGGGGGGGGGGGGTTGGTTTGGTTTGGTTTTGTTTGTTTGTTTGTCTTTTAATTCTGAAACCTTGTGGTTCTTATGCCATTTTTCCAACTCTGACAACAGTGTTCCCTTAGCATGGATTGTATCAGAAGTTATCGAGCTGGCTTCATGACATGAAGCAGAGTTAGCTTTATTTTGCGAACTGGATGGAGCACAGAGAAGGATGGCTTCACCTATACGTCCTCAAGGAGAGGGACTGTCTCCCTCATCCTGCAGAAACATAGTCAGAGGCTACATCTCCTGGGAAGCCCTTCTCAATGGTGTCAGAAAGGGGCCCTGTAAACCACCTAGCAGAGTCCCCTTGGTTTTGGGTAGACACTCACTCTTGGGTATACATATACACCCCCTTCTTCTCCCCCACTGTACATCTACCAACACCAGTTGTCTTCTGAAGCCAGCCTGCATTTACTCAGCAGAAGCTGTCTGCTACCGTACAGGTGCACGGGAGTGTCTCCTTCAGTTTGTGTCTAACAGGATTAGTTTTTCTTAACGGTGAAGAATATGCAATGTAAGAGAAGGTAAAGTGCCAACTGTACAGATATCCAGTGGGCATCATTACGGAAAATATGGGAAAGCACAAAAAAGTGCCCCATATTTTATTTAAAAAGATGCCTTATGTATCGTGATTACCCTTGGGTTACAGTGCATGACAGATTGTGTCTATCACCCACGATAAAAATTTCAGGATGAGCTGCACCACTGTTCATAAGCATGATATAAGGTACAGTAGTTGTTACAGCAGCATAGTGTTCCTGTGCAGTAATGAATATACTACACAGAGACATGCACATAATTAAAATGATGCTCGCTGGCTCACTAGCACCGTTTGCCAAAGAATAAGTTGCATGCAAGTGGATTTGCATACAAATGAGATACTGTCAGAACAATAATGGGACTTTGATAAGACCACATACTCATGTCATTAAGTCACTTCAGTAGCTAAGGAATATTTAGTTGGCATTAAATGAGGATAAAAGTTGATGATTTCCCCTTCCCCCCAAATTAAAACAAGCCACCAAGGTACGCCCAGTTAAAAATAGTAGGACCTTTTTAAATTGAGAAGATACCACTGTTAATGCCACATTTTCATGGTTTTATGATATGCGGTGGAATTAAAATTGTACTTTTTAACACAGGAATGAAGCCTATTTATTGCTAAGATCTATTTTCACTCCATGTCACCCGCCTGTTCGGTAAGCACAGCTGTACTTCTAGTGAATCAAGAGTCTTCAAATCCTCCTATTTTGTTACTGTACTTGGAGACCTCTTGGAAATGTCTGAACTTTGGACTTGATCCAGCTATGCAGAAATCAATGGAATTTTCCCATTGACTTCAGTGAAAACAGGTCCTTTGGGGACAGTCTGAACTGAGATATATTGATCTACTTAGCTGGTAAAAAAACCCAACCCAACCTTTTGGAAGACCATCTTAATGCAATCTTAAGGTCTGTACATCCTATGTGTTTTAGAATTAAACAGGCTTATAGTAATTGTGATGGTTTTGCCTGTAAATAATGAAAGGAAAGGTTAAATAGTGAATCAAGAGAAGTTAAGACTTAAAATAGTCTTCTGCTGGTGGTGGGAAACCTGCTAACCCAGTATTGCAGGAAATGGTCTTGCAAATCTGTTAACTTCTTTTCTAACTTGAAAAATGGTGCCAGGAGTCACTCAGAGGAGGGTAAAAATTAATATTAATGATTTCATTTTGACAGGAATGAACTCATTACCATGCACATTTCCAACGTTTTTCAACAGTTAATTTTAGCTGCTGAAAAAGACCTCTCTTGCTAACTGAAAATATGGTAATTTCACATTAAAAACTGTGTATTAAGAAGGTTGGGTTTTTTTTTTCCAAAGCTACAAGCACTTGACAGGGATTTATAAACCACACTGAGCAGCTCACAAACTTTCAATCACATATTATGAGAGGACTAAAATATCCAAAATTAAAATCAGTTGCCTGATTCAGTTTTTTGTAATGTGTAACTTTTTAGTTACTGCTATGACAAAATGACTAAGACATATGGAAGAAATACATTGGCCCATAAGACCCTCTAGATTTTTTTGTAAGAAAGAAAATACAACATTATGTTATAATAACTGCCACTTCCAGTGATAGAAGGTATAGTGTTTTATTTAGAGAGAGAAGAATTAGCAGTTATAAAAAGTAAAAAGTAGCTGATACAAGATAAATTCCTATTAAGATGAATGTGTTGATTTAATCTCTGGCACGTTGAGTCTTGGGCACTAGTTTTATGGTTTGCCAGCAAAACCTGGATTTGGATGCTGGTGGGCTCAAGGGGTCCTGAGAAGCTCTGGGTGACGTATGAGATGTAGTTCTCTACTTCTCATTCAAGATAGACAAACTCACGTGATGACTGTAAAACAAATGGGTCATTTTAATCTGTTGAAATCTTCCAGAGGAGATTTCAATGCCTTCGAAAGGCCCAGCGTGAAGTCTTCCCCGGTTCTTTCTGCTTTCACCAGGGCAGGTGGAAGCAATGGAGCAACACACCAAATGTTGGGGTTAACTTGTCTGTCCTCAGTCACTTCCCCTCCCCAGCCCTGCTGCCCATCCTCCTGCCATTTCACCCTCCCAAAGGTCGTGCTGTAGCTACCCACTTGGAAAGCCTGGGGCAAGCAGTGCAGGAGCCCTCTCGGTGTTGCCTGTGAGCTATGTGCTGATGATAAAAAAAACCCAACTCCCTCCCAAAGCTGTCAAACCTACAAAATACACAGCCTGCAAAACAAAGGAGATTGCCTTTATTTCCTTTCCATTCTAATCATCTTCAGGGCTATTTGTAACAATAGTAGGCATAACACTGCCAAGCACAAATGTGATTTCCAAGTTGGAGTTTCTTTCAGAAAATGGATTAGTTCAATTTTCCAGATGTCAGACAGGTGTGCAGTTAAGTATACACTGGAATTCAGTTTTGGTGATTAACACGCGTAATGACTATTTGGCTATGACAATCAGATCCTTATTTTCAAAACCTACCATTTGTTTTTCTAGTACATTTACTTCACTTATAGCCACCAGCCAAATCCAAGATCAGCTACAAGGAAATTAAGAACCAATTTATTATGCTTGTGCTGTTTGTATGACATTCATCATCACTAGAAGAAAGTGACGGTGAAAAGGAAGACTAAAGAGGTTTTATGCCAATATAGAAAGAAATGAAGATGTGTCATTCAGTTCTGTGTGGTGCTGTTGGGAAAGAGATGAAAGAAAATGCATTTGAAATTTCCCCATATCACTTGCATCCTTTGGCCTTTTGCTCTGCAGAGACCTTTCACTTCCAGAGCAATCTTACCCCCACCTCCAAAAAGATTCCCCACCTCCCAAAACACCCAGCATCTGCAAGTGGCTTGGACTTGGAGTTATACAGGTAGTATCTTTGAAGATTTGTTTTTGCAAGGAAAAGCAAAAGTAGTAAAAAGTGTTTCTGTATCAGCTTCTCTGAGAGGACAACCCTTGCTGATGCTGGCTTCTCACGATACATTTTGAACGCATTACAGGTCGGGACCAAAGGTAGGGACAGCTGATCACAGCACCAAAAGCTTGGCTGCCCTATCTGGATTCAGCATGAGGGTTTCGATTCCAGGCATCTCCGTATACCTTCATAATGCTGGATAGAGTTGCTATGAAGTCATAGCACTTCAAGAAATTAATTCATCTGTATGAGCTAGAAGCAAATAATTTGGAAAACCGGTTCTGTGTGGCCTTGGTGTAGCAACAGATTTGATTTCAAAGGAGCTGCCGATACGCTTGAAGTCATGTAGACATTGTTGCATGCAGGAGAGTCTAGTGCTGTGGTTTTTCTGTTGTCTAGCTGGTATTGATCCCAAAAGTATTGTTCACTGATTGCTGGTTAATTAGGTGCTGTTAATAAATCAATAAACTGCTTTGATCCTGATTTGGTTTTTCCTGCAGCAGATGGAATCTATCTTTAGCCACTGTGGATTGGCGATAAGGCTGTGACCACTGTGCAGACAGAGAAAAGAAGCGTGCTATAGTTGCTGAGGGGAATTTTCAGTATAATAAAGCACATCTCCATCCTAACAGCGAACTGAGGGTGTAATGTGGGCACAAGAAAGAACCAGGAGATAACAGGGGTCAATTTGGCTTGGTAAGCATGGCAAGTATTTTTCCAGGGTTATTAAGACTACGGCTATCCTGCTGGGTCTGTCAGCCCCACACGGTTTTAATCTGCTTCCAGTTTCAGGCAAGCGAGACTTCCTTGAGCACTTTCTTGCATGCTTCTCTCTTTCATAAACACACCTACACAACATCTTGCTGGTTGTTAAGCTTTAACAGCCTTTTCTGAGCTTTCGGAGCACTGTTCTATTCTGCAGATGCCAGAATACCCTAACTTGACCCAGTCCCTTCGTTGGGTCTTTTAAAATTGCCTCACTGACATTTTAACAAGGACCTTTGTATCAAGACCAAGACTGCTGGATATGGTTGTCCCACTTTGCAGTTTTTGTGCCCGGATATTACAGTATTATACCTTTTCTCAGTGAGCAGAATTAGACTTATACCTGGCAAAATACCAGATGGTGTTAAAAGAAAAAAAAAAAAAAAAAAAAAAAAATTTCCTTTTCCAAATGAAGGTAGACATTAGAAAATAACCTCTTCAGCTATTTTTCGCTCATTTTTATTAATTTTGAGCATAGTGTCAGATGAAACATGGACTAGTTCTTTTCTGGGTCAGGCTCTGTGAGAGTGAATTAGTGTAGGTGGAACCAATAATAACTCCAAGGAACACTGTGAAAGCAGCATGGTATAAAGGTCTCTCAGCACCTTTGAAGATATGTTATGGGTCAGATCTCCTCCATTATCCTTGCTTGTTCGAGCAATGTGAGCAGAACTCGTCCTAGAGAGGTATTTCCTTTCACAGCACAGGTCCATCTTAACCTCAAATCTAAGTATTGCCTTGTTGCACAGAACTCAAGGCACTTGCTGGTGCCCACATCTCAGTGTCTGGCAGAATCGACTCAGAGGTACCAGAATGACCTCAGACCCAACAAAGGCCACACTTCCATAGAAAGAGGATTTCCTCTTTTCAACATGGGCTATCGCTGGAAAAGGTGGGCAAAGGTCTTGAGGATCTTGAGAGAGTCTGAAAACTTGCAGTAAAAGGCAGCAGCTCTCCCAAGGACCTTTCCTTGCATGGTACCCCATGAGCACTACACCTACGGCATCACCCGTAAGATTACCACACAAATTCATCTGGTTTCCAAACAAAATTCATTACTAGATTGAGCTTGCCCCCAGTTAAGCACAAGAAAACCTAAGATGTGCAAGAGGAAGGAGAAGAAGGCGAGTAGGAAAGACAGAAAAGGAAAGAAAAGTTATGAAATATATTTGTTTAGGGTTTAAATATGAGAGTGATGAATGTAACCTAGATGGGAGAAGCCTATGGGGTTTTCCACATATTTTAAGGTGTGAACCCACTTAAATGATTCGCTGGAACATGTCCTAAAAACTTCCTTATCTCTTTAGCAAAGGAAAACAATGCTAAATACTGATTTATTTTTTTTTTAATGAAGTCAAACAATGGAGAGTATATATATTCTTAAGCTCATCATGCAAGTTGAGCCAATTGTAATCCTAAGGCAGAATAGTGAAACCAGAGCTAATTAGCCAGAGAAGAGAATCATCAGGTCAAACTTACATCTCAAGGAGCTAAAGTAGAATTCCATGAACAACAACAAAAGAAGATAGTGTTAAAAGTTTTGCTAAGTTCTGAAATAATAAAGATTTGGAAGTTTTTGTTGGTTTTCTTTGTTTTGTTTTGTTTAAAAAGGACCTAAATATTGGACTAACTTTCTCCCATTAATATCAAGTTTTTCAGTTACTTTTCTGGAAGTATAAGCTTGGGAGTTATAAACACTTCGGAAAGTGAAGTGTGGTCAAATGTTTAATCTATGAGTTAGCAGTACACTGAATAAAACTATGAAAACATACCTGTTCTGTGCTACGCTTTCCTACCACTTGGTAAATAACTTCCAAAGATATAAGACATGTTTTAGAGTTTCCAGTTGAAAGTGAAACACTAAGCCCTTAACTGAGAAAGTTCATAAATATTTTTATTTTAAACAGGTGCATATATATATGTATTTAAAAATGAGTTGAATGGTAACATATTGAGTAGACTGAAATATAGAGAGAGATATGGTTCCCCTTCTAAAGTAAGTAAACAACAGCACGATTCTATTTTGTAGGCCGATTCCTCAAAATCAGACATGTTTTTTTCCAAATCTATCTATGTTTTGGAATAATCTCAATCTGGTACAAATCTGATTTTCAAAACAGTTTTTATACCTTCTTGCATGAACCATTAAAAAAAAAAAAATTAAAAAATAAAGAGGACACTATGAATTAAATCATGATTAAACGAGTATGCCAATAACGGTGTTGCCGTTCAAAGTTGTTTTGCATTAGAAAGTGTAACAGCTTTTTCCCCCCGTTTTTCCATCAGGGAAGCTGTTTTTGTAAGTTCACGCATTCGTTCAAATATACAGCTCAGACACACTGGCTGACTGACCCAACACACCATTCGCTTTAAAAAAAAAAAGTGTTTTCATGTTTGCTTTTGTAGCTTGGATCTAGGTCTTTATCAGTTCACTCCCTTCATCCTAGTGGTTTATTCAACCTGACAAACCTTTGGGGTTTGTTGGTTTTTGGGTTTTTTTTTTCTTTTATTCAGTGCAGCTGAGAAAACCCTCTTACAACATGTCAATTTTAATATTTGCTTACTCCAGCAACACACAAATGAGTATATCAAGGTCTCCCTTTGGGGATGCAGCAAATGCAGTTGTTGATGCTGTTACACAGTATCAACAGTGCTTAGGTAGCTGGACTTGGGGCTGATAAACTCACTTGCTCCCTCAGACTACCTGTTTCCATCTGTCCTTCACCCTCCTCCTGTCTTCATGCCTCTGGCAAGATTTCATAGAATCATAGAATGGATGGGCTTGGAAGGGACCTCCGGAGATCATCGAGTCCAGTGCCCCTGCCAGAGAAGGAACACCCAGGGCAGCCCACACAGGAACAGATCCAGGCAGGTCTTGCGAGAAGGAGACTTCACCACTTCTCTGGGCAGCCTGTTCCAGGCTCTGTCACCCTCACAGTGAAGAAAAGGAGGTACTTGTTGAGGTGGTACTTCCCATGTTTCCCCTTGCTACCATTACCTCTTATCCTGTCACAGGGCAGCACTGACAAGAGCCTGGCCCTTTCTACTTGACCCCCACCCTGCAGAGATTTGTAAACATCAGTAAGATCCCCTCTCAGGCTTCCCTTTTCCAGGCTGAACAGCCCCAGGTCTCTCAGCCTTTCCTCAGCAGAGAGATGTTCCAGTCCCTTCATCATCTTTGTAGCTCTCCATTGGACTCTCTCCAGTATTTCCCTGTTCGTCTTGAAGTGGGGAGACCAGAACTGGACACAATACTCCAGATGTGGTCTCACCAGTGCAGAATGCAGGGGGAGGAGAACCTCCCTTGACCTGCCGGTGACACTCCTTTTTATGCCCCCCAGGATAGCATTGGCCTTCCTGGCCACAAGGGTCCATTGCTGTCCCATGGAGAACTTATTGTCCACCAGGATGCCAATGCCCCTCTTCATGGAGCTGCTTTCCAGCGGATCTACCCCTAACCTGTACTGGTACATGGTGGTGTTCCTCCCCAGGTGCAGGACTCTACACTTGTCCTTGTTGAACTTCATGAGGTTTGGCTTTTCCCAGCTCCCCAGCCTGTCCAGGTCTCACTGGATGGCAGCACAGCCACTCCTCCCAGTTTTGCATCATCATCAGATTTGCTGAGGGTCCACTCTGTCCCTTCATCCAGATCATTGATGAAGATGCTGAATAAGACTGGACCCAGAACTGACCCCTGGGGAACACTGCTACTTACAGGTCACCAATTGGATTCTGCGCCCCTGATCACAAACCTCTGAGCACTATGGTTCAGCCAGTTCTCAACCCATCCCACTGTCCACTCCACTAACCCATGCTTCCTGAGCTTACCCAGGAGGATGTTGTGGGAGACTGCATCAAAAGGCTTGCTGAAGTCAAGGTAGACAACATCCACTGCTTTCCCTCCATCTACCCATTCGGTCACAAATGCTGCTGCCTCGGTAATCTGGGACTCATTTTGGTCTCATAGGAAGGTTTATGGACCAGTAAATATTTGCAATGTGTGGGACACTTTCTGAAGTCCTTTTCCACTAGTCTCCAAAGTGAATGAAGATTGCACTGGAAAGAAGGCCTCAAAAATGTATTTAAGAAAAGCTAAGAAGGTGTTCAGTGCATTTGTTTTCACTATTTGCTGTTTCTCCTAACTTGACCAGAGTTGAAATTGGCCTTATTTTTTCCTTAGTTCACGATGATTGATTTTGAGAAGTGCTGAACACTCCATTTCCCACGTGTGGAATGGGAGGAGTTGCAGGACCTTTACACCTCAGAACATACAGGCTAGTCCAGCTGAAACTGGGTTTCCAGAAACCAAAGGAGTTTAAACTTTTCAATTCAAAAATTTTCTCAAACACAGTTAGGGACAAGAGGTCTTGAAACCCAAAGAGAGGATACATGAAGCAGAGGGATTTTTTTCCCCCGGTGAAGCTGTGATGTGAAAAGCAGTGTAGAAATGCAAAGTGCTGCTCAGAGCTGGCAGGATCACCTGCCTTTTTCCTTGGAGAAAAAACACACAGCTATGAAATATTTTTTCTCTGTGGCTCCTGCAAAGACTGTTGACATATTTTATACATAGAGCAGGCATGAAGATTTTACTATTTAAAATTATCTTTATAAATTGGCTGTGTAATGGGATGCCAGTTTAGTACCTAGTCATAGCTTTACCTGGTCCAAATTACCATTATGGTAACAGTGGTTGTAATTACTGGTTATTACCATAAAGATGAAAATTAAGGAAATTACTAAAGGTTTTATTTTTGAGGAATATTTCTGATACTGCACTTATGACTCTTCCACTCTATTAATGCATAAGCTTTCATCAGTCAACCAGAGTTATCTGGTCACTTGTGAAAGGGTCTCCATTAACGGAAACCTGCACAAGGTGTAGTTTTAAGAGATTCTTTAGTGGAAAGGATTTCAGGTTGTTTTACTGTTTTATTGTTTCTCCAGTTGTCTCTCATCATATCAAATTTGCAGACTTGATCAACACTGATTAAAAATTGATCAGAATTGATCAACAACAGATCAACACCTTAGATGACAAGATCAGAGGATTTTTAAAAACACTGTTTTTTTAGTAAAAACTGTTCCTGTTCTATCAACAAAAATATTTACAAAGATAAAGGCACGTGCAAGCCAAGTATGAGGTCTCGCAAGTGACTACTAGCTAGTATAATGCTTTCACCATCTGCAGAGAGACACAATTTTTAGAAGACCTTTGATATCATATCGTGGGGCAAAGGGGTTACAGGGACACTGCAGTGAAGAGGAAAGCAATTGCATATACACGCACACGTAGTTGTGTCTCGTGCGTGTGCATCTGTACACACTTAGGTACTTAGGGGATACAGAAATACATTTATATAAACACTTGAATATTATCCTTGCTCATAAGCCTGTCTTTTTTAAGAATTCAGTATGAAATTAGTGTAAGATAAAAGTTTCATTTTGTCATCAGAAATTCTATGACGTGCATAAAATCAGCATTTAAGAGATTCTAGGTTGGTTGTAAACCTTTTTGTTGTTGAAACCTGGATTATGTAGACGTAATTAATTTTGCTCAATTGGATTTTATAAAAATGCTTTTTTTGATTGCAACAGTATGAGATATTTGGTGTAATTTAACTCTGGATTTCTGAGGGGGATTCTACTGTCTGAGATAGAGTTGCCTATTCTCAAGGAAGCAAACTATTATACAACATGATGTTTTGTGCTACTGTGTAATGAAATGCTGTAATTGATACAAGACTATCATACATTATGATATAAAATAAATTACCAGAGAAGAACAGCATTTTTTCTAATCCTAGATTCCTTTATAAAGCATTTTAGATTGTTGCATTTTAAGGCAGTGACAATTATTCTCACCATATTTACTTGATTCATGAATAGTGCCATTTTCAAGCATTTGTGTTTGGTTAACAGTGCTCAGAGAAAAAAAAAAAAAACAAAACCATAACAAATAGTCAAGTGGCTATAAACCAGATCCTTCCATACTGACAGACTAATTAATCTGATCAGTCTTGAACACCAGTGTGAGCAGTCAGCATTCAGCAGCAGCCAGCTAGAGCGGTCACCTATAAATGCTCCCCAGTTGCCTTAGGGCTTCGTGCTGCTCTCACCAAAGCCAAAGGCAAAATCTTTACTGATCCCAGCTTTTAGAAAATCAAATAACATTGACTCAGTAACTGGCACTTTCCCACAAAAAAAACCAAATACAAAATACTAAGCTGGAAATTTGCTTCTCAAAAGCTGAATCATGGAGTTTCAAAGGACGACTGCGTGTGATTTTGCCTGGCAGGAGCCTGCCCACCCAAGAGTGGTTTGGGAGCTGGAGGATGAATCTGACCTCCTCTCAATTTCCTTGGCATGCACAAAATGAGCTGTGCAGAGCCATACCCAGCTCTGTTATGAGTGCAAATAAGTAGTTGCAAACTGGACTATTGTGTGCATAAATGTTAAGTGATTGCAACTAAATGGTCCTGCTGCAGTGTGTTAACAGCTCAGATTTTAAAGAAAATCTACAAGGAAAATACATTCAAAACAATATTTTTTAAAAAGCTGAAGCCAAAATTGCTGCTCATGGAACAGCTAATACTGTGCATATAGTATTAGTATATGGGATTTGGGATTTTTTTGGACCTTTTCAATTTCTGCAGTTCATGAGCAGTCTTTCTCGAATTCTTAATTCACCCTGCAGGTCACAGCAACAGGATGGTAATTTTTTGCCATTTGAACAAAGCATTGTCTGGTAAGGCAAAGGAAGCTTGAATTAAATTCCTATCATCCTGACAACACGGCAAATTTCTAGCAATAGGCTAGCAAGAATAATATGAAAAACATAAATTGCCAATTTTTGCATTTATTTATTTATTTTCACAAAATTCTCCTTATGTTTCCTATCACATTATGAGTAGCAATTGCTGCTATAGACAAGCAGCAACCTAGAGCATCAGATATTCTCTGGTGGACCTTTCAGACCCAAACCTGCTTAGCTTTTAAGATTAGACAAGATCAAGCCTACTTAGACAAGGAAGGCCATCTGTTTTCAAGGATCCAGCTGCTATCCCTTCAAACACAACTCACCGTGGACTCCTGTAATTTATTAATCCCAGGATAACCTGTAAGTCTGCAATATCTTTGTTTGACTTCTTTATACCATTAGCTTGAACATTTTATCAACCACTGTGCAGGTAACAGTCAAAAAAAAAAAGCTAAGGAGATTTTGTCAACCCTCATAATTAATATCTTCCTTCTTTTAAGGTATCAAGACTCCAGTTTAGCACAAACTAAAGGACATTCTGTGTGGGGGCAGTTCAGAGGAGAAGACTAAAGACTGGCACGTCTTTCAATACCTGGGACCCATGTTCAAGATGTTGCCTGTGCAAATTTGGGTTGAAATTGGTCCATAGGTGCACAGACCCGGGTGTGTGAACACAGTAGGCACACCTGATGCTATTTTGTTATTTTTAAATTGGTTATTTCTTCTTCAGAAAGGGGAAAGGTGAAGACTCCACTCAACCCAGGTGAAACTACTTTCTGCTTTTTTTTTTTTTTAATCAAACAAGACTGGAGATATCTCAGCCCCCAGAATTTATGTGCTGGATTTAAAAGTGAAAAAGGCTTTTTCTCAGTCAGACAACTCCAAATTGGCTAAGTGACTGCATGGATGTTAATAAAACTTCCCTTCTGCCTGCAAAATGATTGTGTCTGGTCCCAGGTGGAGCATGATAAATCAATGCAAAAGCTACTTTTCTCAGAAAGTTATAAGTGACTGAAAAAAAGGGTTTAGAACGTTAAGTGCCGTGTTAGTTGCTGTTTCAAAGTGTTACTGCTATGATGGTGCAATCCACCTGCTAAAAGCATATTTAACAAGATAAAATAAATACATCTTTTTATATATGCACAAGTAGATAGTTGGTAAATCCAGCCTGTTAGTCCTTACAGTGTACTTTCCTGGAAAGCTGTGAGTCTCTCCTTCAGGATTCTCACCTCATTATGTGTCTCCTAAGAGCACCACAAAGACGTGCAGAGCTATCACATCTTTTTGCCTGGGCAGAGCCTGTGGTCGTGCTCTGCCATGCTCTCTGCCTAGCAAACAGCAGGAGGAAAGTGGCTCAGGGCTTTCCATTTTTGGACTTTGCATTTCTGGATCTTCCCAAACGTCTTTTTGAAGCAGTGGAAAGTGAGCATTCAATCGTGTGTTGTCTTAAATAACTCCTTTCTCCTTCCTTCAGCCTCTCTGGCCTTTTTGTGGGTGAAGCACTTGATCTCATGTTGCTGCTCTGTCACACTCTTGGCTATCTCCTCTCTGCTAGCCCATCCTCCACCCCCACCCCATTTCATCATGACCCAGGGTGACCCAGGGCACTCTCCCTATCTACAAATGTGGTGACATGGCTGGATCTTTAATTACCAGAGGATGGTAGCTGCACCTTTGCAAGGGACTGAACAAAGTGCTCTTAGATCATCTGAGCTGCTTCCAGTGAGTGCTCAGTTCTCTAAAATAATTGTATATCATTTAGCATTCCAAACTGTAAGGGTTAAAAATCTCATATTTTTATTTTAATCCATTAAGGGCTCTATCTACTTGTTTGGGAGCTTTTGGAATGATACAGTCAACTTATTCCTGAAACAGGAAGCGTTAGAATTCTCTCTGCCATTCCTTCTTTTCCTCTCTTTCTTTGACTGTCACGTGGGATTTTACAAGAGTACATGATTCTGGGAGCTAATGTTTTGGATGAACTCAAAACACGGAAGAAATTACTGTAAAAAAAAAAAAAAAAAACAACCCAAAATCAATGTTTATAGTTAAGAATCCTTCCAAACCAACATCAAAGTAATATTATTTGTGGATAGGTCACATTTCTTCACCTTCAGTGTAGCACAAGGCAACATGCAGGAATTGCCATAGGTTACTCTCTAAAGCCCTGTTAGCGGCAGGGAAGCAGCCTCCACACTTTTATACATCATTTCCTGGCATCAAATGTCCTAAAAGGTCTTCAGGCAAGCTTGGTGAGACTCAACAGATGCACTTCTGTTGTGAAAGAGCAGCTTACAAACCATTCTCTATAATCTTTGTTATTCTAATAATTGTGGACTGTTTAACTGGCTATAAAAATGCAGTAAAAAGAGAAACCAAATCACAAAGGCAATTCAACAGGAAACTGATTCACTTTGATAACAAAGGTTAATTTTAAGGGCTCCTGAAACTGGCCGTGGTTGAAGTGACATGAACGCTGCCATTGCCAAAGTACCTAGACAGTTGGAATGCCCGACCCGGGGAATCTGAACCATCCCTGAACCATCAGATCGTCACATAAGACTATCTGTCGATATAGTCATGTGAAAGCATGGAGAAACAAGAAACACAGCCACAGAGCATCTATTGGTGGGCCACCAACCCTTGAAAGGCTTTGGTCATACCCAGACAGGAGTAAAGAACATGTCCAGCCTAGGCAGAAAATAGCTGCAGTGGAAGGACACCTGAAGAAGACAACTGCAGCACGGTAAGCTAACTGACTTGGTGAACTAAACATGCTGCTTGCAGAAAGGTGACCCCATAACATACACTATGAGGAGGACCAACAATGGCCATGCCTTTCATTTGTGAGGTCAGTATGAAATTCTGTGTCCAGCCAGCAGAACTGGCATGGAGAGCAGAGAGGTTGTGAGCTCTATCTTGTTTCAGCAGAGTTGGCCTGAGCAAAGTGTGGATAAAAGTGGTTCAGGATTTTCCTGCAGCATTGGGACTGAAATCAAGCAGGAGGTATCACCTTCGTGTGTCCCCTCCTAAGCTGTTTACTCTGAACTTCCCTTATAATTAATGGAATAAAAAAATTAGACTCAAAAAAGAGCAGTGATTCATCTTATCCAACATAGACATTTAAGCCAGGGGAATCAGTCTCTTCTTCACCAGCTCTTTCTCCCCAGGGAGATGGGGGATGGACCCAGGGAGCCCAGGGAGCCTGGGAGAAGGGAGCCTGGGATGAACCCCAGACAACCATTTTTGGTCAAGAAGGGCTGAGCCCGCTCACCCTGCAAAGAAGGCAGTCACAGATTGGGGCTGCATCACAGCAGCACTCAATCTCAGAAACATGTACACTGTCTCTGACTCTTTTAACACAAAACTCACAGCTTGAAAAATAACCAGTAGAGCTGCAGATTTTAATTGAGTAGTTCAGGGTTGCAATGCTTTCCTCACATGTGAAATTACTCCCACGGTTACTGATGGTTCCTCAGCGACTGCACACGTGACCCCAGCGCTGACATCTCTTGGCTTTCCACTGCTTGGTTCCACCACCCCCCTGTTCATTTAGTACCACCACTTCCCTTTAAAACCACCTGAAAAGCAAATGATGCCAGAGCAGGGAGGGTAGATGGTTTCTGTAAAAGATATCTTATAGAGATGAC
>JANIJG010008674.1:49583-63851 GCA_024611175.1 Megaceryle torquata
AAAAGAAAATTAAAAAATACTAATAAAAAACACCTCATCATCAGGTATTCTGTCAGCAAAGCGCTTCCTGTGGTGCAGCCAGCGTAAGTTGCTCGTGTACACCACTTAGCCCACTGTGTCTACGGAATAAATTACGCTCCAGAAATTTGCTCTCAATGGCCTCTTTCAGATAGTAGCAATGAGTAAGATAAAACCTGCCACTTTATGTCAAGTCACACTCGTTGAGCGCAGATTTAGTAATAGTAATACTTATCTTTTATGTAGCACTTTACATTTTCCAGTTGCTGCACAGAGATTAATTAATCAGTTAGACCTACAAAAGCCAGGCCTGAAGCATCTATTGGAGGATTGACAGGTGCCTGTGCTTCTGCGAAAGCACAAAGGCCTGACCCACAGAGGCACAGGTATGTGTAGTTGGTGGGAGATGCCAGCATGAGCCCTGCAGTCTGCTCAGGTTTAAGCAGCACTGTGGGGTCTCTGAGGCTTTGCTCATCTCCTCTCCACCCGCTGAAAACATCGGATGTAAGCAAATACCAACCATTCTGACACACTTCCTGCAAACCCTCTCTTGCGATGAGAACAGTTACTGCCTCTGAGGCTGGGAAATGTGAAACAAAGGCGGATGGGTTCGCATTCCGCTTTCATTAATGCTCACTGCCGACGGCACCCCGTTGAGTACTCCCTTTGCCGTGGCTAAAACGTCCCCCGTGCCCACGCTCTGCGGTGCTTGTTCCGAGATCTCTTGGAGTGGTGGAGGGGAAGGTGACGCTTCTGACGGCAGTGTGGGAGAAGACCCCCGCGGCACAGCCAGGCTATTGACAGACAGCGCTCAGCCCAACCTGCCCGCCCGGCTGCTGCTCCTGCTGCTGGTGGAGCGCTTCAGATGTACTTTCTGAATTAAGCCAAGTCTGGATAATTGGGAGTTGGAACCAGCTCAAACATGAGCCAGCAGACGAGGGATCGTGTTGTTCTCTGAATTGCTGGTTGACAGTGAAGAAAAGCGTTTGTGATGGAGCGCTGCTGCCCTCCAGACGGGAGCGTTGGCCAGCGGAGCAGCTCACAGTTTCGTGAGAACATCAATTTTTGTCTCAAACTGGTTTTGTGCAGCTCTTCTTGCCCCAGACTATGCCCAAAGGCAGCCTGGTGACTTGCACCGGGGACGTGCCCAGCGCTACATCTCAGCTTGTCATAAACTAAAAAAAAAAAAAAGAAAAAGTACAAGAAACTGCTGACATTTTTCTACTTAGGGGCTTTCTTTTTTTGACATCCACCTTCCTGATATCTTCAGAAAATGCAGGAAGTCATTAATATGCGCATGTGAGATTACACTTTCCCTTACGCCTGTCATATACTTGCCATGTGGAGAAAAATCTTACACTGAGCATGTGTAAGATGCGCTAAAACTGAAGCATTCATGCAACTGCAACCCAGGCCTGGAAAGCAACAGTTGAATTAGGAGTCAAAAGAGTTTCCAAATTAATAAGTGCAGGGCTCCTTTTATTTGGCTTTTCGTTTCTGTGTCCACGAGTCATAATTTTAAGATATTTATACTCAGCCAAAAGGATTAACTGCCCAACCGTTATGTGAAGTATGAGATGCTCCCACAATCAAAAGACTTGAGCAATTGAGATATTTTATTAACGTCTCAATTAGCCAGAAACTTGTGAAAAGAGCTGGAAACACTGTCATGAGACATTCAGTTCTCCAGTTTTTGACACTATGCATGTTTACAGCTGTATTCATGTAAGTTTTCTTGCATTTAATTACAACAGCACTTCTGTCATACACGGGTGCTTTTCCATCTTGCATCTGCTGTCACCAAAACTCTCCTGTGATAGAGGCCATGGAGCTGCTCCAGGTTCTTAGTGGCGCTCAGTGATACTGCTGCTGGAAACTGGTGATTTTGCACTGAAACCACCGTTTAAGCAGTTTAAGCTGCACTGTATGGAGACTCATTACTGCTCCAAGCACCCTGAGGTGTCTTGTCATCTCCGTCTCCTTGGCTTGCCACGGCAGAGATGTGTCTCCTCCTCTTTGCTGAGGCTCAGACAGACCTGCTGTGCAAGTCAGGGATGTGAGTCACCAAGCTGGAAAATGAGTTTTGTCTTGGTATTTCTGAATTCTCCCTCATCTTTGGAGCAAGGAGATGAGTTTATGTTGCTGCCACATTAAAAATGAAAAGTTAAGTGTCCAAAAGCCACTGAAAGAAAAATACTGGATTGTGAACATAATGCAAAGTCAGCCTCACTTGAGTGTCCCCTTGTGTCTGCATAACCCTTGCGATGTGTGATTTAATGCTGAGACCTGCAGCCTGTTTGTGACCTGACCTAGGTCAGGGAGGGAAACACTGGGGATTGTGTCCCGGCTCAGCCCCCGTGACTCTCGGGGGGGCACCTGGGGCATTGCTTTGCTCTGGGAAGGTGAGCAGCTCTTGAAGCCCCAGGAGGTTATGCACCAGTACAAGTCTCCAGTGCCCTGGCTTGCTGGCTGATGTCCTGGAGGAGACACAAAGGGCCTGATCCGGGACACACTGCATTCGCAGGAGCTGGTCTATAATATTGCCAAAACTATCAGATATCCAGCTTTAGTTTTTCACCCTGTCACTGTTTCCTTGTTTCATCCAAGGAAAAGCAATCATTTTTTCTGAGCTTGCTTTAATCACGACTGTTGTTGTGGGTAGAGGATTAAAGCATGCAGGCCTGTGACATTTTTCCAGAGTCAGAGCTCCAACTCAAAATCCCTTAGCTCATATTCAGAAAGGACCATGTTGTGACTGTTGTTTCACATGCAAAATAAAAACCAAACCACCAAACCCAAACCACCCCAAACCAGAGGGTCAGTTTTAAAAATACCATCGTGTTTCAACTACGTCTAGGAGAAACAAATGCATCTTCCCTCTTTTCCCCCCATGACGAATGCCCCCTCCAAGACTGTCAGTTAGATTTTGTAAAGTCCTTATTATCACACTTCACTACATATCAGGATGAATGAAGAGAGCTGTGCAAACACTGCAGATATCTTTCCTTTATTACAGCTGCAGCCACTCCCCAGAGACATTATTAATGTCCATGGCTCTCGTAGAGAGGCGGCGTCCGCTGGCATCTGATTGCTATTCAGATCAGCAGCCTCCCTCGGTCTGTCTGCGAACCAACACATTAGTAGGTACATAAAGGGCTCTCGCTGTGGGCTGCACAAGTTCCTAGGGCCTCCTAGGGCCTCCGTCATGAAAAGATAATGGCAGCGTGATTGCCAAAATTTTGTGGAAATTGTGCTAAGCCGAAGCAAAACAAAACCCAAGGTAGGGGATGCATTTTTTCCTGGGCAATTTATTATTTATCACTGCTCAGCAAACCCCTTTATTCTTGCATATGGCAGTTACTCTCCATTTATAGCTCACTTGGGTCTATAATTCAAAAAGAAGATATATGATGGTTTTTAGGAATGTAGGGGTAAGTCTTGTCCCCTGGACCAGGCCCAAGCTTGACAAGGGGTAGCTACATGAGAAATGAAGGTCAAAAAAAAAAAAAAAAAAACAAACCAAAAACCACACCAACAAAAAACAACTCACAAAATCTACAGCCACTGCTGCCTTGGGGTTTCTGCAGGGGAGAAACCTGATGCGTGGAGTCAACAGCCAGAAGTATTTCATGGATGAGAGAAGACTCCCATCCTGCCAAAAGCAGAGCTGCCCAGCAGCGGTTTTGAATTACACGTTGGATCGTGGCAGGAGCAATTCAGCAGCCACAAAAGGCAGTGTCTGTGAACAGGACCTGGGTGGGAGCTGTGGGCCTGCCTTGCCTGCAGCCGCAGAGCCCCGTGCGCAGGAGGACGAGCACCGGCAGGTGCTCCAGCCTCATGCTTGAACTGGTGATAAAGGAATCTGTGATAAATCAGACCCTGTAATATCATACTCCCACGCCTATAGTTTTTAGGTATGAAGCAAGCAGAGTGCCCATTAAGCATCCAGTCAGGTTGGAACACTCTTATGATACACCTCTAATCTCAGCACAGATGTGTACGGGAGAAGAAAGCAAAAAGGTGGTTGACAATGAAGGCCCGAGCAAGGAGATCTGATTAAGGCAGGGGAAACTGGTGTCCACATAAGAGCACCAGGAAGAGACAGCTGCCTGAGGAACCACAAGAAGCACATAAATGCCCTGTGACCTTCTTCCCAACCACACCATAGGTAGCCACGGGTGCCTTATAAGAGCAAACCTCCAAAATACTTCATGTGGATTTTGCAGGACAAAAGCAGTGAATTTTTATGCACCTGCATCTTGTGGGCACTTGGGAGGTGCTCTTGGAAACACAAAAAGTGGCCAGAATTGTCAGCTACTGACAGAGCTCACGGGAAGCAACCCAGAAAAATGATTTTTCAGGGAAATTGGTCTATATACATGAGACATGGAGAACTGTGATGCATGTGACTGTGAGGCTGTGGTCCCCAGAGCGTGTGGGAGAAGCCCATATCTGTGCCTCTGCAAGAATGTATTTCAGAATTAAACCAGGCACCTAAACTGGAGCAGACAGGAGGAAATATTCCGTCCTCTTTGTTGACTGATGCCATGCATTCATCACTGAATATTTCTTTATATTGGCCCTCGGTCTGCACATAGATCAAGAATGAGAAAAAAACTGTATCATCTTGTCTTTTCTAGAGCCTGCATTATAAGTACTAACCATGAATATCAGCCTGGACAAGCTTTGTCTCATTAATGTGCATAAGGGGAAACCAATCTCTGGAGTTTATTGGCATAATAGTATCTATGCCCAGCTGTTTACATCCCGACTCCAGGGCTTTGCATGGTGTAAAAAGCTCCCTAGCTTAACACGGTGGAGGTTACCTGATATGCTATTGAGGCTCCTGCTTTATGAACTTGTCACCACCCAGGGCTTCCATCTCCTGCCCATGGCCTCCGAGTAGCATGCAGCCACAGACTTGCCTTCTCGCTTGCTTTCCTCCCGAAGGAGGATGGGGAGGCACACTGAAGAACTCATTCTTGCCATTTTGGGTGTTACTCTGCAAAAGGCACCATTTCCTCCCGTTAAAATGAAGCTGGAGGTTGCAACGAGCTGTGGCAGTGACCTGATTCTCCGTATCGTCTCAGGCTGTCAGGGCAGAGATGTAGACAGCAGCTGCTTCAGAGGACGGGCTCTTGACTCGTGTAGAAGATCCAAGATAGATTTCTGCTTTTCAGTGAAGGTGGATTTATTTTTCCATGAGTCAAAGTCCTGCCCCATTCTGCACCAGCATTAAACTACCTCTTCTCTCCCTCAGTGTAGGGAAATAATGCTCCCCAGGGGAATCCTATGAAGACTTTCAGGAAATCTGAAAAACCTGTTTTGTCTGCCCCATGACAGAGATACACTGCCTCTGGATGCTACCGAGAGGTGGACAGACAATATTTTCATTTGCATATTCACATAATGAAATCCCATTTTGTAAATCTTCCCCCCCCCCCAGTAAGAACCACAAATGTGCAAAAGTGACCTTGTACCTGAGGGTGACAGGTTGTGACAGACTTCTTGTTGTCGTCAGTAAAGAGTTACCCATGTTTGCAAACAGCAATAAGCAACACACAGATCAAGGTGTTATTTACTCATGATCTAAATTGCAAAAAAAAAAAAAATCACTGAGGCCTCTCAGAGAATTATTTTGCTCAGAGAACAATGCATTTTCATGGAAAAGTTTTATTTGTTAGGCACTTCAGCACAATTACTTGACCACGTACAGTGTAGCTGAGCTGTGCTGAAAATTGATACTTTCCATAATGGTGTCTCATTACTGGTGATTCATGGGAGAGGTGCTGCTGTGATAACTAGTGCTTTATGGGCAAATGGGCCACACATTCGTTAAGTAGCCCACTTCCCTAACAATGATTTATTTAAGTGTTTGGTTTCTGATAGTCATGTAAATAAACACATGCTAATGGAACACAGCGACAGTGCTTCTGCTGACAGGTTTCTGTGTCTTACCATAAAGCAGCTGAAGAACTAAATCTGCATATAAAAATTCATAATGGTTAGGGGCTTTTATGTGTTTTTGCATGAGCAGTTTTGACTGAATGCACAAAAAGATGCAAATTTCTCATCTCCTTCATTTTTTACCTCCCAGGCTGGCTTCAAAGCTTACTTTTTTAACTTAGCTATTTGGAGAGGCTGATGTTGGCTGAATGAGCATTACGATGCATCTGTTGACAGCTTACTGCTGTTTTGGAGGCTGGTTTCCCCCTCCCACTCCATTAGCACACTTTGTCTGGGAAGCGTGCTAGACGCTTGGAGCACTACCCTCCCAAACCAATTCCGTGTGGTCAGGGAAAGGAAGGATTTTAACACTGGCTGTAGCGGGTGACGGGGCAAAGGATGCGACACATCCTGTCCTGGCTGCTTCTGCTCCCATGGCTGAGGTCATCAGCCCTAAGTACTTGTCACCACTGCTTTGCTGGAAGTTCCCATCCCCCTGAATTTACCACCTGAGCTACCCATGTGAAAATGAGCCAGAAATGGTAGAGCTCTGCTAAGTCACCTTTAGAGGCTGAACAGGGTTAGGGGGTGTGCACAAGAGTAGAGAGCTGGCAGGTCCAAGGGCAGCAAAAGCTGGGTATCTTTTTTGGGCAGAATTGCTGCAGGCAGGAAAAAATAAGCCCAAATCTATCTATCTATCTATCTATCTATCTATCTATCTATCTATCTATCTATCTATCTATCTATCTATCTAAAAATCAGCTGAACCAGCAGCTTGGCAGGTTTTACTTCCCAGTCCTGGGAGCTCCCCGCTTAGATCTGTGCAAACCCTGCCTGAGCGCTTGTGGGACAGGGTGCAGTGAGTGAAGCTGGCACAGCTCTTCCACTCTGTCATCCTCTGATCACCACGAGACAGCCAAAATAAGGGCTCACAAGCAGTCCTCATTCAATCAGCTCCAGAAAAAATGCAAATAAGCTCAACAACAACAACAACAAAACCTTTTTTTTTTTTTTTTTTTTTTTTCCTCTGTTGCAATTATGGTGCCTATAAACACAACTTCAGCTTCAGTCTCACAGTTTATATTGCTTCTGGAAACTCCTGAGACATGCATAATCTTACTGAGCAAAATCCTAGCCCCACATAAGTAATTAGCAAAACTCCTACCCGATTTTCCAAGCAGGATTTTGCACACCATGAGCAGTTTTTGTTTAAATCCGGAATTCAAGCATGAATATATATAAAAAAAAAGATAGATTACTATGGCTGTAATAAAAATATATACAAGTACATTCATACACTTAGAAAAAGGAAATAAAGGAAGGATATTTGCTAATAGAATACATAACAGTTTACATCTGCTAGTTTAGTTGCAGGGAATTAGACCAGATGTTGAAAGTCTGTCATCTTTTATTTTGAAAGATATTCTTTCAGTGTATATAATCTGGTGTGTCAATTAAAATATGTTCAAGAGTAAATTTCTTCCTCGGCATTATAAACTTACTGTGACAGGGTGGCTGAGTCATGCTTGTCTGAATCGCTTCAGATTTTCTACGTGCCTTCAACCAGACTTAATTCCTCGCAGACATGAAGAGGACCAGTTCCTTGGTTGTGCCAGCTGGGAGGGCACGATATGACTTTCAAAGGCTGGCATGCAGAGCGGGATGTCCTTCCCATTAGTTTGTCACAAACCTGTGTTCTCCCCAGAGACAGAAAGCTGTTTCTTCTCACTGCTGCCTTTTAAAGCCTAAGATGTTTGGTGAATGTGCCCTCTAACTAGACGGAGGAGCAGGGAGCAAGGCAGGACACTAGCTATTTTAAGACAGGTTAAGATATTAAGACCCCACACCTCAGCTCACTGAAAGATACCTAAATATCTTTGAGGCTTTCAAACTGAAGAACTCCACCCAGCCCATGACTCATTGGCTTCTCCCTCACAGAGTTAATTCTTTGGACACTCAGTTCTTTAACTGGCTCTTTCTTGTAACATACACCTTGTTGTAATTGTGCTGTTCGAGAAACCTACAGATAAGTCTTGCAGAAATTTGGAGAGATGCACTGACCCAAAACCAGATTATTGTTGCCCAGACCTCAAGGTAGAAGCACCCGTGCATAGACACGCATGCAAGGCAGCTGGCACAGCAAGCTCCCTGCGTGCAGCTGGTCCCTTGGCCCTGGCACCTATCCAGGTGCCAAATACAACTTTATGACCTTCAGTAGCATTTTCCATTGTTCTTTTCATCTCTTAGCAGGGAAAGTAAGCGGCATGTAAGAGCTCGGCCTGGCAGAAGGGGGACTGCCCTCATCACCGGCTTCTTCAAACCTCTGGCTGTCTTTAAATTTACACACAAGTGCTGGCACCCAATGGGTCAGTCTTAGGGAGACACCCTCTTTGCAGGGTCACCTACCACCTCCTTGACACACTTTGGGGTCTGCTGTGCGCTGGCTGCTCCCCAGAGGTTCTGCCTCTGCTCTTCAGCCACTGGCAACAAGGTCTGACGACCTCTCCAGACAGCCAGTGCCACAGTAAAGGGGGGCTTGTGTTCTATCTAACCTACACCATCTTTGCTGAAACACTGGTCCAGTTTTAGTTGTCTCCTCCCCGAGAGGCATGAAGGGCAGATTATGTGTCTCTCCCAAGGCAAAGCTGCACCCATTTCTTTCAGACTTGGCTAATCGGTCATTTTTTCTCAGCTCTACATTTTCTGGTGGTCTTTTGAGTCATCTCCAGCTGGGTCTCACCTATCTTCAACTGCAGTACCCCAAAACCTGATGTAACCTTCCAGCTGACACCATGCCAGCGCTGAATAGAGCTAAAACTTTACACGTTCTTACATACGTGTAGGAAGCTGTTCATTACAGCATGACACAGTAGACTCACATTCAACTTCTGATCTACTGCAGTCCCTGGAATTTTTTAGATTTATGGACTTATTTATTTGAAGAGCTGATCCTTTGGCATTTGTCGTTCGTACTTTGGACATTTCCCTGTTCAATTGCATTTTTTTTCTTTCTTCCTCTTTCTTTTTTGAAGGGGAGGTATATCAAATACATCAAGCCATTTGAAGCCTGCCCTCAGCACCTCAGAGGGTGCTTGGTCCTCGCTGCTGTCTGTAAATGCGACAGGCTCATTCTCGAGTCCGTCATCATCACCATTGGTTTTACTGCCAAAGACACCGAGCAATCACAGAGCCACAGCAGCTTCCTGCCGAGCCCTTCTTGATCAAAACTTTCCATTTTGATAATGAGCTAATCACCACTACTCTCTGAGTAACATTCTCCAGCCTGTTTTGTGTCCACCATGCAGTAGATCTGTCTGGACCACACACTTGCTGCACTCGCCTGCGAGCTCTCTGCGGGATATGCCGTGACCAGACATGCATTTGCTTCTGTCAGTGAGATCTGTCACCCTGTCACATAAGGAAATAAGACCAGTTTGACAAATCCATGTTGGCAGCTACTCCTTCCCTGCTCCCTTCCAGGTGTCTGATTATTTGCTTCAGTGTTTTTTGCAGGAATAGGTGTTGCACTGACAGGTGCACATTTCCCCAGAGGTTCTTTCCCCCTGCCCTCAACAACAGGCACCCTACCTCTCATTTTCCAGTCCTTCAGAAGATATGGCAAGAGCTCAGCATTAGCAAATTCCTACAGAAAATCTCCAGTGGCATTTCAACCCCCCTCTCTCCCCATCCCAGTTCCTTGAGCATCTTAAGATTTAGATCAGGAGGTCTAGACAAATGTGAAAGCACCATATTTATTTAGAAAGTACGCATTAACTTGGTGCTTTGAACTTGGTTTGAGGGCTTGTTTGTTTTCAGTGTTATATTAGTTACATAAATCTCTTTTTTTTATTCCTGCATGAGAAGTTTGCTGTCGACTGAGACTGTATACAAAGACTGAGTCACTTCCTTTGAGGCACACTATGTTAAAACATGGGATGAGTGTCTGAGATCTCCATTTTGTTGTGAAGAGCTAAAATAAAGAAATCTTCCAAGAGCAGCTGGCAGAAAATATTTGTTACGAAAGCTGCCAGCTACTAGAGAAAAGTGGCTTATTTATACAGGGGCACCACTGAGACAGACTGAAGAGACAGACTGTGTTGGATTTAGAAAATGAAAATCACCAGAGTGGACAAGGCTGTAAAAACTATGTAATATAAAAAATGAATCGTGTCACCCAGCCGCACCTGCATCTGGCAGTCTCATTCATGCCTTCTGCAGGAGATAAACCTTCTTGCTCTATCAAATAAACCCCATAATTACATTGCTTAAGTAGGATATTAAGTGGCATCATATTAAGCCATTACATGACCCTTGTCATCATCAGCCCTGCCAGGCAGTGAGGAGAGCAGTTGCTCCCTGCTGATTTCTCTGGGTATCTATTTAAACATACTGTGGTAATTAGAAACATCTAAATAAAGCCCTGCCCAGGATTACGAGAGCTGAATGGAAGAAACCTTTCTTGTCTGGTGGCTACAATGCCCTTACTGCTGTTGTGTGTGTGCGCACATCCCTGACAACGTCCCTCGTTTGATAGGATCGAAAGCTCTGTGGGGTAAGAAAGCAAAGAGGTTCAAAGGAGGCGTCCTCTTCCTCCTCCAATTGATAGAGCCTTTGCCACTGGCAAAGAGGATCTTTTTGCAGGGCTTGAAAGACAAATCTGCCAGTTCCCCCTGCTTTACCCCTTTATGCCTTTCTCTGAAGGGAAACCTGCAGGTTTCAGATGCCAGCTTCATTCTAGGCGTCCTTACTAATTACCTGAGCCGCTATCATTAACTGCTGCATGTATATTGATCACTATCATAACATTGCCTTTCTAATATGCAGTGTCTGTGAATCAAACTGTGTCACAGATGTGGATTTCAATGACAAGGTGTGTCTGAGTGCATCCCACAGATTTCCCTTCCTTATAGTTGAATCAGAAAAAAAAAAAAATCATTTTAAAAAAAATATCATCAGTAAAGTTTCTGCCCTTTAGCTCTATCTGAGGTAATATTATTTGCTCAGAAGCATTACTGGGCACCTAGTCCTGGGGAAGATTTCAGCCTCAGGTAGGAGAAAACCCCTTGCTGACCATGAAAGTGTTTGGGAACATGCTTCCAGACTGGATTGCCTCCCAGATTTAGGAAACAGATGGCCTAGAAAGGTTTACATTCATTTTTCAAAGCACCAGTTTTAGCATTTGTCTCTTCACTGAATTGTGTTGCAACAGCAAATGTCTTCGCTTTCCACAGGAAAAACACCACAAAAGGGTTTCCAGCTCTGTGCTGTGCTGCTGTCCCTGCTCCTCTCTCACTTGCAGGATTTCCCCCTGCAATGCCTGGGCTCAGATGTTGCTGTGCTTGCCAGTGTCTGTCACGAGCAAGCTCACCAACAGGAAGTACTTCATCTCGCTGTCAAGTAATTACAGTGGTGGACACACTTTGTAATAACACTTCTATTTCACAGGAAAAAGTCACAGACATCAAAGATCTTTGTGAAAAGGTACCTAAGGAGAAATAGAAGTTGTCCACCTGAATAACAAAAGCAGCCTTCTATGTTATAGCCAAGGGCCAAAGCACAAGGGGTTGAGACATGCCAGTAATACAAATGATTTTGCCTGAACTATTTGAGTCAGTCACATGGAAAGGGCTCATCTGAGAGATCATTTGGTATTAATCCACCGCCTGTTAACAACCTATTCCCTTGTTGCCCTCCTTCATGTATTCGAGGTTGGGAGGGCCCATTTTTGTCTGTGAGATGGTTCAAACTACATATGAGGCACTACAAAATTTGGCCGATATTTTACCCTGGATACAGATGATGTCTTTTGCTAGCAAGAAGAGTCACGTGCGTATCCACTAAAACTTCTCAGTGCCTGGCCGTGTCATTTATCCACATAACTGCTGGATATAGAGGTGCATAACTGCACCCTCCCAGCCAGCCTGGGGGCAGGGGTGAGAGGAGTGTGAGCGGATGTGAATGGTAGGTTAAATAGTAATTCTCCAGCCTTTGTAGACCAGAATTGCTATTCCAAACTGAACACGCTGCAGTAGCTGCTCTGCAACAGCTCACTAGGTGTCTCTGATTTCCTGAAGAGTATTTCTTCTGAATAAGCACCGCCCTCTGGAAATACTGTGGCTTTTCTCCCTAGTGGGTGCTACTCCCAAGCAGCTACTGGGAGATGATGCATTCTGCAGCAGAGTTTGCTCAGGTAGAGAAGGTCATTGGAGGTGTTGACTAGAAATCCTCTTGGACCAACTTACCTGGAGGTTAAGGAGTAATTTTCTTTGTTTTCTTTGGGATGGAGTGGAAGATTTTTACCAAAGCACTTCCCGTATGTGCACAACTGATGCCATTAAAAAAACCAAATTAAACCAGAAAGAGTGCAGTCTATTTTTGTCTCTTGTTGTCCGCACCTCAGTCACAGTATAGAATTACTCTGGTCCAGCGATTGCCTGCCCGGTGAAGGGCCCATATTCATTCCACCTCCAGGGTTTCCATTAACACAGCAGTTACACTGTCATTTGGGCAGCAAGCCCAAGTCAAGCACTGCTTCATTTGATCTGCATCTGTCCTAAAGTAACACCCCTCTGCTCCTGCCATCCTTGTCTCCTTCTGAGGCAGCAGCGGGCTGGTTTTGTGAGGAGCGGCTGCCTCCGTTTGACAGCCAAACACTTTGAAGCGATCACGCTGAGCAGGCAGAGCTGCTGCTACGACTTGCTGTCGACAGCACGTTACAGTGACCTCCCTGCCTTTCTTTCCCACTTCACATGAGGATCCAGAAAGGAAAGGCACCCTTGTGTGCATGGTAACCATTCAAATATGCTGCTTTTTGACGATTCTCTCAAGGTAATGGAAAGCAATTTTCTTGGAAGAGGAGAATGCTCGAATACCACGGATCCCACCCTCCCCTTGGTTTTGGCACTGTGGAATTTACAGGCAGCCCTTACACTTCTCAGCGATTGAAAGTTTAGCATTCCTGAGGTCCCAGGTCAAAACTGGCCCATTTTTACTGCCAGATTCTATTGTCAGGATATTAAATTATGATTTCATATAACCTCTCCCTAAGGGAATTTATAGGTCTGATATTCTAATGGATACTTTTACTTCTTGTAGCAATTCCACACATTTTCCCAAGTCCATGTGCCTTTTAGATTAAGAAAAGGCCCCAGCTAGGATAAGGAATTTGTAACATAGTGAGGTTGCCATCCTGCTGATCTAAGAAAGGCAAACTTTTGTTGCTTATTTTATTTATATTTTTTTTGCAGTAGTACCCTGAGAAACCATGAACAGAACCATGAGCACGTCCTTGTAAATCCTTTCCATTAAAATGTTTCGCTTTGTGAAGGTCATTCTTTGATGAAGAAAACATCGGATGGTCCCAGCATCTTTAAAATCTAGGATCTCTATGACAAATTTAGGACTGAAAAAAGTGTTATCTCGCTGGATTGGTTTTGTAAGACAGATGAGGGGGAGATTATGTGGGGAATATTTATTCTGAATGACCTTAGGTTTTCTCTAAGGGAGAAATGATAGTGGCTCTCGAGTCATAAAATTAGGTCTATTTATCTATTGCTAATGATAACAGTGACCTCTTGTGGAAATTTCGAGAAGCTGTTCTAACTCATTCTAACCTGGTTGTAGTTTTGGATCTCCTTTTGTCATATCTAATATGTTTGTTCCTGTTCATAAAGAGTAACCAATTTAAGGTAGCCCCTTCACTCTTGGCCAAGTTTATGAGTAGACCCCCTAATTTCAATGTACCAGATCTTTCAGTCAGAAAGGGGAATGCTACAAATATGTTGCTATTTTAGAAAAGAGTTGTTTTAAAAAGGAAATGGATGGGCCTCAGGTTTACCAAGTAAGCATCCTACCATATCCAGAAGTCACAAACAGATTTAAGGATAGAAAGGAGGACCCCAGGAACTACCGACCTGTCAGCCTCACCTCTGTGTCTAGGAAGATCATGTCCTAGAAGCTCTGATCAGGCACATGGAGGACAGGGAGGTGATCAAGGACAGCCAGCATGGCTTCACTAATGAGAAATCCTGCCTGACAAACCTAGTGGCTTTCTGTAATGGAGTGACTGCATCAGTGGACAAGGGCAGAGCTCTGGCTGTGATCTCTCTGGGCTTCTGCAAGGCCTTTGACATGGTCGCCCACAACATCCTGCTCATCAAGTTGGAGAGATATGGGTTTGATGGGTGGACCGTTCAGTGGACAAGGAATTGGCTGGATGGCTGCATCCAGAGAGTAGTGGTCAATGGCTCAAAGTCCAGATGGAGAGCAGTGACAAGTGGTGGCCCTCAGGGGTCCGTACTGGGG
>JANIJG010008674.1:78339-123289 GCA_024611175.1 Megaceryle torquata
CAGAGCAGAGCGGCAGGATCCCCTCTCTCCATCTGCTGGCCACACTTCTTTTGCTGCAGCCCAGGATGGGATTGGCCCTCTGGGCTGCGAGCACACCCTGGCTGCTCCTGTCCAGCTTCTCCCCTCCCAGCACCCCCGAGTCCTTTTCTGCAGGGCTGCCTCTGTCACCTCCTCCCCCAGCCTGGATTGACAGTGGGGACTGTTCCGGCCCAGGGGCAGGACCCTGCACTTGCTCTTCTTGAACCTCAGGAGATTCACCTGGGCCTACCTCTCCACCTTGTCTAGGTCCTTCTGGAATGGACACATTAGGACTCCCCTTACCTTTGTCAAGAAATGTATCAGGAAAGGTACCACGGAATTAATGCAAAATATGCATAAAATAAAGCACGACACTACCCCTGTCACAGCCACTACAGTCTGCTTCTAATCATTCCCACTGACACCATGTGCTGCCTATTTACTATGCAGCATCTTCCTTCCAGATTATGGGAATTGTTCCATGTACCAAGGCTACTGGAAAGACATGTGCACGTGTCAGATCCTATGTAGTGTAACATTTTTGGACTAATGCTTCATATTATTGCCTGGCAGGGATATGTTAATTTGAGTCACTTTGATTCTTTTGAGCTTCTTTTGCCTTAAATAGCTCAACACTTCTCAGACGTTCATTGCCAAATTCAGGCCTGTGCTCAGCTCATCGGGTAGGTGAGCTGAAAGCAACAACCTGAACTGCTACCACAAAGCAGTTAAAATCACCTCGTGTCAGTCTACAACACCGCTTTCAGAGTTGCTATGACAAAAGAGATTCAGAAAAACAATATATTAAATCAGAAAAGATAAAACCTAACGCAGCAGGCTGATCAGAATGATTTTGTGAAGTCTCCTCCTGAGGGAATCTACTGACAGGGAAGAATAACCACATCATTAGCAATTTGTGCTCCTGTCAGGAATGCATTTAGTCACACCATAGATTAAGCATTTAAGCAATTGCTAAACAGAAGTCAAATTTTCCAGTCTGCAGGCCTATGTCTAATCTGCCACAGAAAAATTTAAATACAGCGAGTCATTTCACTCAGGACAGCAGCTCCTCACCTCAAATCTCATCAGAAGCTTTTTCATCAAAACAACAACAGAGCTGACATCACAGGACATGTTTTACTGGCAAGTGCTGTATGGATAAAATATCCAAGCAAACTCTGACTGCCTTTTGTAAGTGGAAAAAAAAAAAAAACCCAACAACAACAATTTCATATATTCAGGAATCACCACATAAAATGAACGTGTGATATCTGCTTGAAGGTCCTATTCTTCTGAACAGCCTGTTTTGAACAAGTGTCCTGCTATCTAAAATACCTGGATACTCAGAGGGAAAGTCGTGCAGGTTTTTGTAAGGGGCTGTTATGTCTCTCAAACTCTCTGTAGTTCCTTAAATGAGTAACAAACACTTGCATATGGCATAGTCCTTGGATACAACCTACCTGGTCTCACCAAAAGGTTTTAAGAAGGTCACCTGCTTCTGAAACTAAGCAGACAACCAGTGCTCAAAAAGGCCAGGGACAAACTTCTTAAAATGAAGCACAGGATGAAATGATTACTTTTCAGCAACTGTCCTCTGTTGGTTTTCAATACATTCAAAACTATTAAGTGAATTTAATGAGCTGGCCAAGTCTGCAGATGACAGGCCATAACATAGCAAAGTAGCAGCAGTTATGAAGAATGCCTTGCTACATGGTCAACAAAATGGTAGATGTAGATAAATGCAAAACACAGGAAAACAATCCTAAATTCATCTTCAGATTAATAAGCTTTGAATAGTCCTACTGAGGAAATACATTGTAGGAACTGGGAATAAATGCAACTAGCACAGACAGATTCAAACCACACAAAAGGAGGAGGCTCTTCAACAACATTAATGGCGTGGAAAACTACTTTCCACAGGACACTGGAGTTATTACAGTGTCAAAGGGGCCAAAAGGGATTGGACAGGTTCCTGGAAGACAAATTCACTAAGAACTGCAAAGTACATAGTAACTGTTCAGGAAGTTCCTAGGGTGCAGTTTTAGGGCAACTAAGTATTCTGAAAAAATGTTGTTATGTTTCTCTGTTTGATACTCCGGTATAACCAACACTGCTCAGATTAAAATCCTTTTAACATTGTAATCTGATAAACTAGTGAAATAAACACCTGAAATTTAACTAAATATGTCCTTTCTCTTTGAGAGTGCCTAAAAGACCTGAATTAGCCAAACCTAAAGCAGGGAGTTTACTAGACCCGCATGTAATTTTTAATCAAGGACAAGAGCTGGCATTGCCTGGCAGTTTAACATTAACTAACTTTTCTCTACTGCTGTAATTTTGTCAACTTCCCAGCATCAAATTTTATTGCTGCATACGGACTTTCATCCTCAGAGAGTGCTGACCAGACATACATTTGTCTTTCTGGTAGCTGATGTTCTGGGAAGCAGCAGGAAGGGAGGTACTGCGTGCCTTGTGCTGAGACCACAGGAACCAAAACACAGATGAGTCAGAAGTGAAACAAGCCCAAACCAAGTTTTCAGTAAGGGTCTAATTATTCAACTGCTACAGGCCATGCTACTGCCCCAGTTAACTCTCAGCTCAGTGGACTGCCATGCTGCAGTTTTTCCTGGTTGGAATAATGCTCATGTCCCATCTAACACTATGTATGTGTTGATCCACTGCCTAAGGATCTGCACCAGTCCAGGCAGAATTGGTCATTAATCCTTTTCCTACTGGTATATACCTAGTCTGAAGCTGTGTATTAAAAACCATACATCTCTGATTTGTAAAACAGTGACTGGAGATGTTAGCTCTGCAGCAAAAATTTACAGTACTTTTGGTTAGAGAGGAACAGAGACTTTAGGTTTTGGGTTTGGTGTTTTGGAGTTGTTTTCTTCCATGTGCCTCTGAAAAGGGATTAAATGCAGAAGATTTTGTAGGCCCTTGCTATCTGTGAAAGGAACACAAGAGGGGTTTCATCTGGGTCGCTTTGCTTATGGTGGTCCCTACATTTTGCAGTGGGCAGCTGCTTCAGGTGTGTGGAACAGCATGAGAAACAGGAAAACAGAGTAAGAAATAAACTCAAGAAACATAAAAGTCAGAAAGAGGAAGAAAAAGGGGTACTATACTGGGCAGGCAATACTGTGTAAGCACAGGGAAAAGAAAAGCTGCAATAGCTAGCAGGGGAGACAACCCAACCACGGGACACTAAAGCAATAGCTGATGAGTTAGCCTCTAACAGCTTTTGTTGAACAGTTTTGACTGGTATTTATTAAACACGTTACTCAACAGAAAACTCAGAACACATTTATTGAAAAAGCCTTGGTTGTAAGGAGGGACTGGATCCTTCCACACCAGAAACACATCACTGCTGAGCGAGAGCCAGAGAAACCTTTAACGCTTCAGTAAATGCAGAACAAAACTGCCACTCTTTTCTATACATCTCAAGACCTTGGTGGACTTATTTTTTGTTAGTATTTTTCAAAAGATCACAAGTTCACACTTCCAAAAATTAACAGGTTTTGGATGCAGAGAAATGTTCCATGTTGTGTTTTCTTTCCGAAAGCATTTTCACACACTTGAAAAGAGAAACTGCCTGCACCTTGTAAATCACAACCACCGCCAGCTAAATGGAACATAACAAAACAAACAAAACAATTCTCTTCAATTATGATGTTTAAATATTTCCTAAGTGCCCTAAATTTCTTCCAAAATGTATGAAGATGCAGTGAGATTTAAGGTCTTCCCCAGCCTTAATCATTCTATAACGTTGTCTTACTATTTGAAGACACAACTGACTCTGGCCACCTGCGAAAAGACAACAGGTTCTCTTTCTCTGCCTGCCCCTCATTTGCATCCTAGATGTACAAAAAATGCCTTACTAACCAGTTTTCACCTACTGCCTGGGTTTGGTTTGGATCCAGTCTGTACTTCATCCTCACCACCACTGCCCCTCCGCCTCCCCCCAAAAATTTCCCCGCTACTTTTGCTGCAATAACA
This sequence comes from Megaceryle torquata, assembly GCA_024611175.1. Taxonomy (NCBI): domain Eukaryota; kingdom Metazoa; phylum Chordata; class Aves; order Coraciiformes; family Cerylidae; genus Megaceryle; species Megaceryle torquata. The sequence goes on from JANIJG010008674.1 coordinate 82,357, forward strand.
CTGCAAAATTTGGCTGCTCACAGCCTTCTTTTACATAAGACGAATTAATTTCACTTTGTTGTTTATACTTTGTCCTAACGACATGAAACACACAGAGGATTTGATTATATAATCTCCAGATATGTGGGAGGGATTTGGAGGCTTGCCAGAAAACCTGACACTTCTTATGCATTCACAAGCTCAACAGAATGTTTTTCCAAAGTACCCATCCACAGAGCTGAAATCACAATTGAGTTCCTTCACTCCGTATCACCAAAAAAAACCCCAGAAGCCACACAGGCAAGAGGGGAAACTAAAAAATTAAAACCACACAGAACATCTATTCCATAATTTAAGCTCGGTCCTGTTGTAAATGAGAAGAGCTCCAAAGAATTTAAGGGATTTACACCAATTTACACTACCCAGTAACTTCAACCGTTTCAGTCCAAATACCAGCAGATCAGTCACCGTAAAATACACCCACCAGACCTGACACTGACGTCACTGCTGTTGGCAGCTTTTTCTGAGAATCTGTGGACTGCCTGAACCTTTGCCTTCTTTCACTAAGCACTCAGGCGTGTAACACATCAGTAGTCCCAGTGACAGCAGTGCAAGACAGGTCTTCCTCTTCCCTTTATCTGTCACTCTTCAGTGTGCCACGCTCTTAAGGCAACTACAAGTCTTCCAGGTATCAGAGAAGTCAGACTGTTTTCATTTACTAGCAACAAGTTAAGATTTTCACATATACCATGGGAGGGAAAAAAAAAAAAAGAAAAAGTTTTAAATTTCACTTTTTGCAACTTTAAGGAAAGTTCCAATTATTCTATTTGAAGACTCGCAGCACTGAAGTACTGAAAAAGAGACAAGGTTCAGCTTGACATAATTCTACAGCTCAAGCAAGGTGCATCTAGCCGAAAGGTATCAGCCTTTGAAAAATCATTAGCATCATCTTTGTTTTCCTTTTTTCAACCTTGAAAACTTGATGCTGCCTCCAATCTGTCCGACTTCAAAAGCAGAAAAGGATTTGCCCTCGATACGACCATATCTGCATACTGAAAACAACTTTATGAGAGGTTTCAATTTTGACATTTTTTCACCTTAAATTTGTTCTTTGAAATACGCAGATGAAACTCCCACAACTGGACACCAATTTGCTCCCATACAAATAAATGAAAAATAGCTAACCTATTCCTGAAGCCTTTTTAAGATCTTAGTCACTTTTTGCCGACGCTGACAAGAGATGCCCTAAATGATTCTGAACAACTGAATAGGGAAATATATTCTGCAAGTTCACAGTACTTCCATTTCTGCAAAATACCAGGAGGCCTGAAGAAACAGAAACAATTTCTGAGTCACCCACGTGAAAGGTTTGTCACGTGCCTCATGCCTTGGCTTTGGGTACATTCATTGCACTCCATGGCACCAGCAGGCCATCAGCTATCACTATTTTCTGGCATTGTCTTCCCAGCACAATAAAGGGAAGGTTGTCATCACAGTTGTAGAAGGCTGGGAACTCCTGAGATTCAAATCAATAGCCCTGGGTAATGATTCAGAGGAAGAGTTTCCACAGAGCTTATGAAAACTTTCAGACTGTAAGAAGTTGCTGCTAAGAAAGCTGCCATATCTTGGAGACAACTGGTCTATCCTTTCTAAAGAAGACCTTAGCATGTACCCACCAAATTAAGATGACTGACTAAAACATCTGTACTTAAAATATTTGAAGGACTACTAAGAATAAAAAGAAGTTGAAAAAGCTGCTTTTCTCGGCTAAGAAAATGAGTTTGGGGATTGGAAGAAACCAAATAAGAGAAGTGGACAGAGCTGACACAGACAGGCCTTAGGTAAGGTCGAGATGGAGAAAGGATGAACATAGATACTCTCACAAAAGAAGCCTGGATCTGCCTCCTGAGTCAAAACTGTATTACAGAAGAGGAGACTGAGCAGAGGGTATACACCTTTGCCTAATCTGAGTGTATTTTATACTGCTAAGTAAATAGCAACAATGTCCTAGAATACTTCAGAAGTACATGGTGGCACATAACACACACCTATACGTGCAGTGGATGACCCCGAAAGCCAATATGGATGGAGATCTAGGACACTGTAGTGTTTAAGCCCTTAAATATCCTTGAAGTTAGCATAGATCTGAGAGTTTAAGGCAGTTGGGATGTAAAGCTCCATTTTGTGACAGGATAACAATAAGCCTAAAGCCAGGAAACCTTTCAGACGTGCCAAGAAAGAAACAATACCATGGCCTCCTGAGACACAGAAAGCATAGCAGATGTCCCAGTGCTGCCAAGACCTTGAGACTGAAAGCAGGCTGAGCAGTGTTCAAGTAGACTGGTGTCAACTCCACAGATCTGATCAGTCAGATCAGCTCTGTAAAAGACAGGACAGTACAAATCAGAATTCCTGCACTTCTGCCATTGGGTGAATCCAACATCAAGAATAAGTCTCCACACTCTGTTTTGCTGACACTCCGCAAGGAGCAAGCCTGCAAGGAGCTCCTCTTAAAGTAGCTACACAGACAGTCCATGTTGGCTTTCTCCCATTTTTGTTAAATTGAGAGACCAGAACAGAGCAGAAAACTCTTCCATATTTCCCTGAAAATCTAGCAGAATGACACCTTTTTCTTCTGATAAGCTGTAAGCCAATCTTTCTTCATTTCTGTTCTGGGTTTGTCACATTAACATCACATAATAGCATAAGAATCATATTTTTATGAGGGCATCCTTTCCAAACCACTTCTTGGACTCCAAGGTGACCTTAACAAAGAAAGAGAAGAGAAGCTGGTCTCTCAGAACAGCCATAAGAAAATTCTGCTGAAATGTTTGTTCCCAAGCAATTTTTTCTCATTATTTTTAACTGTCATAAGAAAAATCTTTCTCTATGCTTTCCCTCCCACTTCTCATCACTTGAAAAATTTCATATCCATTCTGTAATAAATTAGTATGTCTCCAACTGTCATACAGTAACACACAGACAATCAAGTGGAAAACTGTTCCCTTCAATCCACCACAGAAAGCAATGGGGGGGGAGGGGGGGGGAAAGGAGTGATTAGAACAGAATAGGAGCTTGCAAAACATCTCTATCTACCTCCTTTTCTTTTGCAAAGATCAATTTTTCATATTGGATTTCTCCAAGAATAAAAAACAACACAAAAATTAACACCACCAACAGTGTTTTTAAAGCCAACTTCAGATTTCCTGGAATGGAAAAAGCAAGTTTTTGCCAGCTGTGTCTAACCTCTACTATTGTAGTATCTCATCATTTACAGACAGATGATTGATTGCATATTAATTTTCCTTAAGACGTATGCTTTCCTGTCAAACTAAACTCTCGACAGAAGAAAAAAATAAATAAATCACAAAGGAACACATCAGCAAAGGAAGTGGGGAAGCCTTAAGGTACCTAATACTGTCCATCCATTTCTGTGGGTGACACTTCACAGTAATCCAGGCCAGACTGGTCTTCACTGTATACACAGAATCTAACCCCTGTTTCCCATTTTCTCCCATTTCTCCCATTTTTCTCCCATTTCTGACTTTATTTCAACACTGGCAGTTCCAAGCTTTGATTAATCTTCTATTTGTAAAGGGAAGACACCAACAGTAAAGCATAAGAACCCACAGACCACTGCCCAAAGAACTGGATTCCAGCACGGCCAGTTGTCTCAAGCCTTCACACTATTTGTAGATAGATGAAGGTTCACACAGTTTATTGGTGAAGGCCTTTGATGAAATCTAAATTAAAAGAGGAACCTATTTTGCCATTATTATTTGTTTTCTACTAAGGCCAAAAGCAGAGCTTGAAGAAGTATCTTGTTATGAAGTACCTTCTTTCTAGTTCACTCCGAGATCTCCTGCAAAAATTTACATTCTCAACACTCCTGGGGCAGTCTGGTGTCCACACAGCTGCTGTCCTCCACCTGAGGGTCTGCTCTGCACCCAAGGAGATTACCAGTCTCCTAACTAGGACATCTGTATATAAGCATTATTTTGGGAAGTAGAAATATTATCACTCTGTTGGAAAAATTCCCTTTTCTGCTCTCAGTAGTGTAAAATTGAACAGCAGGACATGTTTGGGGTTAGTTACCCTTCAAAGGGGACTCCATTATTACTTGGTCTTCAGTAAACCGAAGAAAAAATTGAAAAAGGATGATCTTAGCCAAGTCATCACAAGTTACTCCTCCTAAACCAGTATGATAATTTCCCCATCTCCAAGGACAACTAAGTTTGTCAAATTAGCAGCACCTTGCGATCATCCATCACTTGCTACCCTATTGCTTCATCCAAACTCTTCCTTTTACCATTCTCCCCACTTCTGCATGTCCCATTCCATCCAACTCTGTGCTCTGGTACATCCTTTCACAATAGTTTCCAACGCTGCCAGGCTTTCAATGTTTTTTTTCTGATCACATCTTATTAGCTAATAAAACATTTTGAGAATGTCTCTCCAAACACTGTCTAGACCACGGCGGGCTAGAAAATCTTAGCCAGAAGATTCCACTCTCTGTATTGACAAGGAAAATATGGGCACTTTGCAAGTCCCCATGGCTCAACTTCAGACATAACTGTAGAGGGGAAAAACCTGAGAAAAATAAACCAGTAAACTGTTACAAGATGGTAGAAAGTACATTTTCAAGATGGTCAAAAGGTGCCAAACAACAGCAGATGACTCTATTTGGAACAAATTCAGTGTACATTACACTCGCAGATGCATCCTTGAGGGTTTTTTTGAGGGATTTCTACTCAGCTGCTGTGGGAAAGCATTCATGACTTTGCAAAAGGGCTGCCTGCAAGATGGGAAGCACTAGCACAGGCCCTCACAAAGAACTACTGCAGAAAACAAGTCTGTGATTCTCCTACAAATTAAAGGTGAGGTGTAAATGAGAATAGAAGGGAGAATAACAGAAAGGAGAAAAGTCTAAGCAAAATGTGAAACTGCTCCCATCCAGTACTAGACAGAAGTCTAGAAATGCAGCTGTTAATACAACTCTAAAGCCAGGGACTGGTGTTTGGTGAGGACAAGTTTCATACTTCCTATTCCAAAAGCCTGTGAATAATATTATCCTACAGTCTCCTCTGACTGCCAAAAGTTCCACAATAAAGTCCTGCATCGCTGTTCCCAGTCAAAGCTGGGACCAAAAGCTATGCAAGATGAATGGGATAGGGAGTAAGGGTCAAAGGAAGGTATTAAATTAAAATTTTCCCTTTTTAAAACCTAACCATTAAATGAACTGAGTTTATTCTGTCCTGGGCTTAGGCTTCAGGGTGTTTGCTTAAGTTCTCCCTTACATTCTCAACCTTTAAAAACATTCAGTTGATGGAAACTGCTGGCCAAATGCTCAACCAGTTTGTGTCAATAATGGTTTCTTCTGCAAGCGGAGGAACTATTTTCATTAACATAACTGAGTGAAGAAATAGTTGATATGAAACAGGAAAGCTTGCTTACTTTATGAATAAAACCAGTAGCCTGACATACAGCATATTGAAAAGCGAGCTCTGTGCTAGCTTAGTGTTTCAAATAGTTATTTTTATCAAGCACAACTATCCTAACTGACACCTCGAAAGACAGCATGAATTATCACTACCAGTTATCCTTATTATACAGCAGACAGCTTATTCTGAAGCAGTTTGCATACTGTTAATGACATATATAGTTTAGGGAACCTTAACCTTAAATTAGGATCTTCTAACAGAAATAGAAAAGAACCACCAAAACTATGGGATCAATTAAAGAAGAAACAATACACTTGCTTGTTTAACCTGTAGATCTTTCTTCCCTGGTCAATAACAAGTATTACTATATAAAACAGATTCAACCTCTTCTGACTTAAAAAAACCTGAAAATGTGAAACATGAACCTAAATCCAAGTTTGCTATTTCCTTATTTGAATAAGGATTAAGATACAGCCTTACTCAAAATCAGATCCAATTTTTTATCACTCCCTTCTAGACTTTGTTCAAGCTTTTAAGTTCATTACAACACAGCTTCAAAGATCCCAACGCTCTTCTTCAGTACTACCACAGAACAGTACATTCAAACATTTATCCTATGATTTGCAGTTGCTACTGGAAAAGACATTTTTCTGCAAAACTGCCCCAAACATCAGGTTTCTATTAATAAGCAGTTGAAAATACAAAGGTTGTCAAAGAAAGAAGAGAAAGGAGAAAGGAGGAGAAGAAAGAAGAGAAAGGAGAAAGGAGAAGAAGAAAGAAGAGAAAGGAGAAAGGAGGAGAAGAAGAAAGAAGAGAAAGGAGAAAGGAGAAGGAGAAGAAAGAAGAGAAAGGAGAAAGGAGGAGGAGAAGAAAGAAGAGAAAGGAGAAAGGAGGAGAAGAAGAGAAAAAAGGTGGATTGAGAACTGTCTGAATGACAGAACTCAAAGGGTTATGGTCAGTGGAGTCCAGTTGGAGGTCTGTAGGTCACAGTGCTCCCCAGGGGTCTGTGCAGGGATCAGCGAGTGTCTTGTTAGACATATTCATCAATGACCTGGGCAACGGGACACAGTTTACCCTGATACAAAACTGGGAGCAGTGGCTGACACACCAGAGGCTGTGCTGCCATCCAGAGAGACCTGGACAGCCTGGAGACGTGGGCAGAAGGGAAACTAATGAAGTTCAACAAGGGCAAGCGTAGGGTCCTGCACCTGGGGAGGAATAACCCCCTGCACCAGCACAGGTTAGGGGTTGACCAGCTAGAAAGCACCTCCATGGAGAAGGATCTTGGGAGTTCTGGTGGACAATAAATTGTCCATGGATCAGCAATGTGGCCTGGTGGGCAAGAAGGCAAATGGTGTCCTGGGGTGCATTAAAAAAAGTGTGACCAGCAGGTTGAGAGTTCTCCTCCCCCTCTGATCTGCACGGGTGAGGCCACATCTGGAAGACTGTTTCCACTTCTGGGCTCCCCAGTTCAAGGGAGACAGGAAACTACTAGAGAGAGTCCAACAGAGGCTACAAGGATGATGAAGGGACCTGAACTTCTCTTTTAGGAGGAAAGGCTGAGAGTCTTGGGGCTGTTGAGCCAGAAGGCTGAGAGGAGATCTTACCAACGTTTACAAATACCTGAGGGGGGGGCTGTCAAGAGGATGGGGCCAGTCTCTTTTCAGTGGTACCCAGTGATGGGACATGGGGCAATGGACACAAGCTGGAATACAGGTAGTTCCACTTAAACATCAGGAAAAACTTCTTCCCTGTGAGAGTGACAGAGCCTGGAACAGGCTGCCCAGAGAGGCTGTGGAGTCTCCTGCTCTGGAGACTTTCCAGCCCCACCTGGATCTGTTCCTGTGTGGGCTGCCCTGGGTGACCCTGCTCTGGCAGGGGGGTTGGACTCGATGATCTCCAGAGGTCCCTTCCAGCCCCTCCCATTCTATGATTCTATCTGACAACACCCTTCTGACAGCAGCTCGGTTCTGGTCAGACTGTATTTACCCCCACTCTAGCTCATAACCCTCAGAGAGTGAAAAAGCTTTCCCATAAACCCAAACTCTTATAAATTCAATCTGGTTTATTCCAAATATCACATAAATTAAATACATTTCCCATGAATATTGCAAATATACATGAAATGAACATTGCAAGTTTTAAAAAAAGTTTTGGCTTTGCTTATGCAACAAAAATTGCCAAATGTGGTTAGAACATGAACTTCTCCTGTATTTACTAGATACAAAAAGGTGCAGATTAATAATTTATATTTATACATATGTACACACTCCATTTCGTAACTAGCTTTAAAACAGTAAAAAATGGTTTCAAGTTTATCTACATTAAACATACTCATTTAAATCTGGTCAGAAGCCCCAGATAAGAGTTGATACAATCATTTCACAACTGCAAAATTAAGGCGCTACCAAAAATACCAGTTCCACTAGTGTAAAATGTAATAGGAATAGTGTACAGCTTTCTATTTATCAATTTAAAAGTGGACTGGAGAACGAGGAAAAAGGAGCAGTAAGAAACATGACAAGATCTAGAGGTTAGAAGTACAAAGAGATCTCGATGACTATCAAATGAACATATTAAAATACAGTAGATAAAAGGCCTCAGTGGCAAACAATTAGTATGCTTCTGAAAGACAAAAAAAAAAAAGGTTAAAATATACATAGATCATTTTGTAGCTTGAAGCTTTACAGGTGAACAACAGGTGTAGAGGTAGAGGGATTTTTTTTCATTTTTTTTTGTTTGTCTGGGCCTCTTTACGGTGTATAAAGAAGGGCCACATTCACCACAGTGAAAAGACTCATCAGATATCCCAGCATCCTTGCTTGGACAGCAAGCAAGAAAAAGTGTGAATGAGCTAGAAAGGCAACAAATCCTGTCTATCTCTTCCAGGAGCTCAGCTCCAATGCTTCCACATGTACCTTGGCAACAAGTTCCACCTAAGCAGAGATCAGCCAGAACGTGGATGTCTCCTCTAGAGAGAAATGAAACAGCTAGCTTTGCCCATGAGGTACCACTGGATGCTGTACAGATTATACGGCAGAGATAATTTGGTAACAATGAAATTGGTACTTTCCCTTAGAAAGCAAGTACCGCAGGGCAGTGGTGACTTCTATTTATTTATTAAAGCTTTGCTATTTGATCAGCATTCAATGTTTTGGAAGAAGTGTCAGCTTTGGGCTGCTAATAGGATTATTTGCATCCGTACACGGACAGCTCCTACGTTGTTCTCATTTATCCAAAACACCAGTCACCGAAATACTCACAAACTGCTTTAAACCTTGACTAAAAAAAAAATCCCTCTACAGTTCAGCTTTCTCTTCCGTAACGCTTATTCCATTAATTCTGCAGGCCTTCATGAACACAGTAATGTCACTTTCCATGTAAAATATGTCTTTACACATTAGAGAACAGCAGTAAATAACCTCTCTTGTTCCATAGGGTTTCCTCTCAGAAGTACCTCAAAAGTAGATATCTTGAAAAATCACTTTTGCAAAGAAGAATATTCACATTAGTTACTCAGACAAAGCCAAGAAGACACTAACTAGCACCTTGATTTTTTTTTTTTTAATTTTTTTTTTTCTTTTTTCTTAAACACACTCCTATATGTAAAATTAAGCACATGTAAGATCAGGGACCAGCAATACACAAATACCATCGGAGTCCCCTTGCAGCTAAACTAGTAATATTTAAAACTAGGCCAGACACACGAAGGACCAAGATGAGAGAGTCTAGAAGAAATACACAGCATGGAAAGGGATGGGAAGAACAGGAAGCTGAACAGAAAGGATTGCGAGATCAAACACAGTCCAACTTCTGGTCTGATAGTTTGTTTGCAAAACCACCCTTTGGTAGCTCAGCTAACAGTGGGCTGAAGACCTTCTGACATTTCCTCACCCATATATAGTCAGACTTCAGTGACCTCCTCTTCATCATCATCAGATCCTGGAGGAAATGCATTCAACTTGAATTTTGAGTATTTTGGTGATGGTAGCAGAACTTGCAGAAGGCTACTGTAGAGGTTATGACATCATTGGTTGTAAGTTATGCACTTCAGAATTCAGAGAATATACTTACAAACTATTTAAATAGAAAAGGCGTGTTCAAGGTAGAGGCAGTTACAGTACATTCAGGGTATGTTACAGAAACCATTTGTGGTAGTCATTTTTCTGAAAGGAAAAAAACTCTGCATTTTTGTTTCCCAGACCACACAGGTTATAACTATAATACCCAAAGAGAGCAGGTAATAGATCTCAACAACTGCATTTTAATGCAGTCTTCTTCCAGAATTCATGTGCAAAGTGAAATAATTATATTAAAAAAAAAGTTTAAATATATCTTCATTGACAAATAAGGACAAAAGAACTAAAAAATAAACCAGGCACTTTGACCATTTAGGTAAACAGCCATTTCTTCTTATCAGACTTCTGCACATGAACAAGTCTTTACATTGGTCTTGCTATGCTTGCAGCACATGGAGATTCAAGTCAACTTGTTGGTTTTTTTTTCCTGTTGGTAGTATCAGCTCTATTTGTAGGAAACTATGCCAATTGAATTGGTAACACTGTTAGTTATTTCATTGGCAGTTGAGCAAATGCTGATAAACTGACAAGCGATCGATTTAAGAGCTATCAAAGTTAAGATATTAACAAAACAATAGGTTAAAAAAGAAACCACACTAATAATCAGAGACAAATGGAAGTTAACACCTGACTTAAGCTTGCATTGAGACTTGCCTTTATAGGTTCAGTTTGTGCCTCCTTTCACGGTGTTATTGTGAACTGATTTCCATCACATACAGCAACGGGTACTAAACTACAATACTTTTGGTTTGAAACACGTTCAGTAGAGATCACCCCAACGTAAGGGGAGGTTGGCATCATGCTGCAGGCAGAAAGGAGATGGGAACCTCCCCGTGTTCCATCCTTGCCGGTCCTGCTCGCAGAGCGGGTGTCCAGAGCAAACTGCAGCATTGCCTCCCTTGCACTTGGGGTGAAATCATTATTTCACAGCAGCGTTTATTATACTTGAGGGAGCCGGTTTGATTTGAATTTAGTGATAAGACCAGCTAGGGTCACTTGGATTTTTCTTTTCAGATAAACCAAAGTAACCCCGTTCCAAACGTTTTGTGCATACTCAATCCGCTACACATGTACATCACAACACGAGGGATTACCGAAGGCTACTAAATACTGTACTCATTCAGTAGCTATTATTGTCTCAGTTAAACATCCTCAGATGCCTTGACCACAAACAGCTTTGTTTTTTTTTTCCTCACAGACTATTCAGCTCTTTGCTGAAGAGGGAGAGATGTGGGTGTGTGACAGGCTGCCTAGCGATTCACTAACAGAGCGCGCTGTTGGTGACAGTTGGCATGTGTACTCCTGCCGGGCAGCGGAACGAACTCCTCTTCAAGAAAGTCCAGGAAACACCTCTTCAATCCACTGTCCAGTTTCCTCTTCCTACCAAGTGGAAATCCAAATCACATGCAGGCCAATGGTGCTACTCTAGTACTTAACTCTCTTGAAGGCTAGAAACATCAACTCTATCGTAGCACTCTGAAGCAATTATCCACATCTATCAGCTACGCTCTAACAGCAGCACAGCTTTATAGAGGCTCAGATTTCACCAGGACAACAGGAGAGAGTGCAAGGTTTGGTGAATACTCAGGATAACAAACCGATGCAATCGATGGATGCTAGACACAGTCAGAAAGGGCTGTTCCTTTTTGAAGGAATCTTAAAACAAAAAAACCCAAACAAACAAAAACAACCCCTCCCCCTTCGCCCTCCCCCAGAACAACCTCTCATGAGATGCTTTCGGTGCCCACTCACAACTGAAGTCCATGTTATCTGGGTCTCTTGCGAGTCACAAATATCAGTACGCGTCTGATGGCGATAAGACGATCTTTAAGGGAGGTCATAGCCAGTATAGCCAACTGAGCTCTGTTTTCCAGAGGCAATACTGCCAAGAGCCACCAGTACCAGGCAGGACCACTGGGGTTGCTCTGCGAAAGGACGGACAGATGTTCAATGGCACTGCCCCGAGAAGAACACCACCTTCCTTCCCACCTTCTGTTTGCTAAGCAAGTCACCACTAAACAGTTCAAGCAACAACTAGAAGTACACCATTAAGTCTGATCTCTTCAGCTATCAGGTTACATTGCTGTACCGTTTTGCACTGATTGCTTTCCATGCTTCATGCTAAGAGACCAAAACAAGGGTTGAATGTGTGTAAAGCTACAGTAAAAACCTGTAAATAATTCTGTATAGAGTAAGGCTCCATAAGTAGGAAGGTTTCATTACCTGTGGCTCCGGTTCTTTTCCTGGCATGGACCCAAAATGATTGAGAATTTGCACTTTCATATTGTCTTTAAGGGAAGTAAACCAGGCAACAGCTTGATCATAAACTGAATCGTGAAGGCGGACGAGTTCTTCATATTCCGGTCCTTCAACCTTATTGTTAAAAGAAGGGAGATGGAACAAAAGAGGTTTGATACTGTGCAGTCCATGTGCTTCCCCAGAAGCAAGCGAAGCAAAATAACAGTGACTACAGCTGTTCAAATGTCCTTACCTAAGGAAACTGTACCCAAGCCTCAGATTTCAAACCTGTGATGCTGGAGTCTTTTTACACTCCCCTAGGTGCTCTGAAGTGACATTTCTCGGAGCAGTTACTGCCTTGTTAACAGCCATTCCTAATGCTGGCACAACAGAAGACTCTGCTCTCTAATCCTGGGACATCACATTAATCACCTCAAACCCAAACCCTTGAGTCCCTCTCACAGAAGGGCCCTGAACGCTGGTCTATCAGCTAGCAAAACAAAAGAAACACTAACGCCACCGCGCACGGAGATGGGGGAGGGTGGGGGGTCTATGGCATTCAGAGATCAGCAGTATTTTATAGAAGCGTTAAGGCCATGGTAGGACACCAAGGAGGAGGAGGAGGGGAAGGACAGACACCACCTGAGCAGGCAGGAAGCAGGGAAAGTAGACACTTTCCCAATACCAGGGATGGCCATAAAAAATACCCTTGCTGAGGCAAAAAGTGTTTTAGTTGCACAGGCCTAACTATTAGGGAAAAGAAAAAAACCCAAAAGCATAAGCAAAGCACACTACAAATTGGTGATTTGTTTGGGTGGGGGTTTTTGTGGTTGGTTGGTTTTCTTGGGGGGTTTTTTTTGGTTTGTTTTTTTTTTGTTTGTTTGTTTGTTTGTTTGGGGTTCTTGGTTTTGGGTGGTTTTTTTTTTTTCCCCTGTAATGTGTGCACACTGATGGTGTGATTCACCTGTGCTGCTCAGATACCCATCTGAGCTAGCTGCTCTAGATGCCCTTCACAGTCAAGGAGGAGCAGCTCTAGAGGGCAATTCATTGCATCTTAAGGTATCAAAGACAGAGCAGGTAAAATAGGCAGCTTTGGACTGAGATTTCTCACCAACAAATACAACATGAACGTAGGGTGCTGAACACAAGACACCAGCTTCTCAAGTGAGACAAGGTAAATCTCACTAATCGTGAAGAGGTGGGTCTCTGGCACCCTCTGCAAACAGTGGCTGGATACCTGTGTTCCACCAGCCCTCACTGGGGATTTAAACACAGCAGAGCCCCCACTCTGAGCAGACCACCTACTCCAACCTTTTGCTGGGGGGGGGGCACCACCACACAATTTGCTTTTCCTGCCCTGGCGAACAACTGCATCATCCTGCACAGGTGAGAAAAGCCCTACCAAGACTTCAGAGACTTGCAGTTCAACTATGAGTGTGCACTGAAGAGCTATATGACCAGACTGGACTTCATCAATTAGCATGAGATTTCTACTAAACTTGACATTAAGAGGAATTTACAGACATGCTCTGAAGATGATCCAGGAAGTCATCGTTAAGCATGGCCAAAAATCCACCCTTTGGCCCATATAAGCACGTCACTGGATACAGGTTTGTAAGAGGACTTGTTTTTAAAAAACCACTGCCCTTCCTGCAACGCTCTGCTCTCAGCCAGCTCCGATGGGTGCTTGCACAGGCAGGGTTAACTACAGGTCACCCAGATCTCATTTTAAGAGCGGACTCCCATATTTGTTTGAGGACCCGTTCCACAAATGAGAGCTTGGAGGTCAGATGAAGTCTGCCAATCGTCTGTTCAGTACAAGAAGAGAACAGTCAGTTCTCTGACAACAGGGGCATGTGCCCTTAGAAGGGTTTCAAGCCCGTACCAGTTTTCAAATGTTACTCTGACCTCACCTACACATCATGACAGACCTCAGCACCTGAAACTCCTTTGAGATCCATGAAGGGAGAGCAACACTTCAAGCAGAGATAATTATAAGGGTGGAAAGGAAGAAAGGGAAGGAAGAGACAAAGTTTGTTCCATTGTTTTCAAAATAGAGCTTTAGTATTTATAACGATACTGGTTTAAAAATAATGCATAGCTAGCTTGAAATGCAACAAGGAAAGGCTATTTAAGTGAATCCAGCAATACATGGGTATGAATAACTTTGTGCCATAGATCACCTTTTTATCTTCAAGATACTCGATGTTTGCTGTGTTATATCCATCTCGTTGGCCATGGCTTAAGACCCTAAAACGACGGACACCAACTGTATCAACAACTGAGCGCCCATCAGGAAAAAACTTTACGTCCCTGATCTCTAATATACAGCCATGATCTGCAAATCTGAAATGACAGAAGGGCATAAAAGTGGAAGTCATCAACAAGTGTTTATACACATCAGGACAAATACCGGGCCTAATTCACCACTTCTTATTTGAAAGAGGATCCTGCTTTGGTGACAATACATTTCTGCTTATTCACGTAAGCCACACAACCCCCACCCTTTCTGCCTTCCCTCAGAGGTGCAGGGCAGCAGCATCTGCAGAGTGTACTTATGGGGTGGGAGAGGAAACTAAATGGGAGTATGTTTCATACTGGGAGCTGCCAGCTGCTGGTGGCAAATTCACCTGGTTTTCAAAGAAAGCAAGATGGGTAAAGATCCCATAGGAATATCCAGAAACTGAGAAGCAAATGCTGGGCTGGGAGGGCTAGCCCCGTACTCCAAGGTGTAAACAGAGGATTACATGCTTTAGAAGCAAAAAGGCTTCTACTTAGCAAGATTTTTCTTGCATTGGTTTCCTTTAAGTTAAAAACAAAACAACCTCCAAAACCCCAAAACAAACCCCAAATCCCATCTTTACAAAAGCACGTTTGTATCCATTGTATTTCCAGTAGGGACAGGTTTTAATCATGCCCTGGAAACAGGCATGTAACACATTTTTACTTCAAATTATCAGGCTTATCTACCCTACATCTGTGCTGTAGTGAGTTTAGTGGAGAGGCTGAGTGCACAATGACTCTTCACCACAACGTGCTGAGCTGCCAGCACTTGCAGCTCTGCACTTCAGCTGAAAATGCTAAGCAAAAGAACACACTGCTATCTCATCTCATCTCAAAACACCAAACCTCTGCATGCTCTGATCAATGTTTCATCGGGGCAACACTTGTTTTACTAGGGCTCGGCCATTTCTTACACTGGAATGATGAAGAAATGCCAGCAGTGCAGATGAAATTACTCCTGTTTCTACTCTATCAGAAATCCTGGGTTTGGGAGGAGGGGAAAAAAAAAAAAAAAAAAAAAAGCTCAGCACTGTAAGCAACCATTCTCTCCTGGCCATTGTACAGAACAAACTGAGGAAGAGCAAAAAGAGTACAGCTGCACACAGTTAAAGCCTGGTGCTCTACCAGTGGGATTAGGAAAAGCAAGTTTATTAATCACAGTATTAGACTATTTAAACAGATGTGTAACAATTGTTTCAAGTTAGTGATTTTTAGTGACATTCAGGCCAAATTAGAAATCAGAAGCAAAGGGATGCCTTTTATATTTTTTTTTCATCCTTTTTTTGTTATTTTTTGACAAGTTACTTTTGGATAGCAAGTGACTTTCATCAAGAAATCACCTGGAGATTGGTATCAAATGTACTGACATTAAAATTTTATATTCTTCTCCCAGTTTTAACTTAAAATGGAGAAATCAGAGGAAGATAATGAATTGAACATGTCTTATCACTTTTTCAAGGGAGGGCATCCATGTCTTAGTAGATGAGGTAAAACACGTTTCTCCACTTTTTATATACCCAGTTGATTTTGCAATTTTGAATAAAAAAACCCCACAACTTCTTTACTTGTGTAAGAAGCTACAAGAGCCTGCCATGTGTCTACAGATGAAGGCTTCCTGCACTTCAGTGTTTAAGTTACCATGCTTAAAAAGTTTAGCTCTTTTAGTAACTCAAAACAGACAGGCAATAAAAAAAAAAACCCCTAAGCATTCTGGTTGTATTTTAAAATACCTTTTATAACATTATCTAAGAATTCCTGTGCTTTTGGGGATTTCAACCTCTTGGCCCTCTGTATTAGACTCGAATCCAAGTAAATTTGGCTCTTCCACAAGTCTTCACAGATGTAAGGGGAGTTATCACTACTCCTAGGATCATTTTGTCCTTGCTCTTACAAGTATTTGCTTCCAGGAAATTGATAATGGGCCTGAAAAGGACCATGGAGCATCAGCTGCCGTTGGAACCTGATCTCTGAGTGCAGCACAGACAGCACGACAATTTGGAATGAGGAACAGCCAGAGCTGACTGGAAACTGTAGCATCTCCTGTATTCTTACTGCCACCTTAGCAAACCAGTCTGGCAGAAAGAAAGAAAAACAAAACAAAAACCCCATCCGAAATCCCCTAAACTGAACAAGGAAAGGCTGACACACCCTGGTATGATCGCCCTCCTCTCAGCTCCAGTGATCATCTACAAAAATGCTACTCCTGAAGATGCCTGCCTAAGGTGTTCTTAAAAATTCCCATGCTCATCATCCATTCTACAGTCTGCATCATGTCAAGGTATCTTCTGAAGTTAGCAACTACCTATTGCGTCTCGTAAGGCAGACCTCTCTTAAGACCACCTCATTGTTTTCCCACAAGCATCTTCTCATTCCCTTCATCCCAAAACCTACTGCCTACAAAGGACTTAAAAACCTGAAAGTTTTGATAGAATCATGGAATAGTTTGGGTTGGAAGGGACATTTAAAGGTCATCTAGTCAGTCCCCCACGGGGAGCTGGAAACACACCAGTGTCAGAATTCAGAAAAATTAAGCTAAAATCATACAGAAAGACAATGTAACCCACTCACTGCAGATAGTTGGGACGTTGCAACACAGCAGTACAGACAAACATCAAAATTCAACATTCAGCAGCAAAACAGACTTTCAGCCAAGGGTATACTTTGTCTCGTTCAAACACCACCTATGCAGGAAAGCTTGGATTTATTTTATTTTTTTTTTTCTTTTTAACTCAGTAGTCAAAGGAGCAACCCCAGACTGTCGGCTTCCGCTATAAGAAACATGTTAGAAAGTTTTCCAACCGCCCAGACAATTAAATGCTCTTTTTGGAGTCTGTAGTCACAGGATGACTTGTATTCTTGCTATGCACCCAAGAGAGGAGCAATATTTATGTCAAAAGGAGTATTTAAGATACAAAAGTAAAGAGCCAGCAACTTTAATACTGGTTCATACAGAACTGGTAGGAACTGTGGTGGTTTGGGGAGACAAGTATACTGTGCTGTAATACTCCATTAGCGTCACAACAGCCTCTGCAAAAACCAGGACATTCTCAGCTCATCTCCTTACCCTTTCAATTCGTCAGCTAAGCACATGCCAAACTGCTTGGTACCAGTTTCCATGCATCTTCTTATCATTAGACGGTAACGGGGTTCAAAGACATGGAGTGGGCAAGGGATTGTAGGGAAGGCCATGGTACATACGAAGATGGGAACATCTTTATTCAAACTGTAAGATAATTGTTAAAAAAACAAAACAGCATTCAGCTTTTTTTCCCCGAGTACGGCTAAATTCAGCATAAACCCTTAATAAAACACCAATTCCAGTGGCTTCCTTAGACTAGTTCTTCATAAACACCTATCTGATTGAGGTTTGTCATTTTTACAAGGCAAACAGGCTCCAGGACTCTGTTAGTTCATTAAGGAAGCAATCCCTCTCATCTGCTTCCATAGGGGAACAGTCAGGAAATAATAGCTGGTTTCCCACTGATACATCCAGCTTAAATACACATGGCAAGATTTTGGTGATACCTTTTCACAGTAATATAGTACCTAAGAACTAGCCATGTTCAGATCAAGATGGTAGAGAATTCCCCACCTCAGGAAAGCCCTTTAGTTTTGAAGCAGCTCACTAATCCACTTGGGTTTAATTCAGGCTTAATAGCATATTTTATATTTCTTTTTAGCTGCACTGTAGCACAAGATCCACAAGTCACTGACAGAACTGGATCCCTGAACTTTTCCTGACCTGAAGTAGAAGTCAAATTCTACTCCCAGACCCACCCCCCCCCCACCTTATGACTTTTAAATCTATTACATTGTTTCAGAGGAAAAAGCAATGATCTTAAGAATACTGTTGTGCCTCTTGACCATCCAAGCATATTGTTTGTTGCAGATAAATGAATAACATGTCAAAAATACAAAACACCTGGCAGGTTCATTCACAAATTCACTCATTTTGTGCCTTTTCATAAGCAGATGAAGCTTCTTCAGTAATTTACATGGAAAAACACATTTCTGTAGCAGTTGTCAGTAGTAAAAGGAAAGCCTACTTTGACAATTCCTTCATTTCTTCCTCATAAACTTTCTTCCTTTCAGATAACTCCTCTGGCAAGTAACGGACAATGAGTTCTTCTGTAAGGACAGTCTTCTTGTATGTTCTGCTTGCCAAAAACTGCAAGGAAGAATCAGCTCTTAAGTCTGATAACAATTAAACAGGTAACACCCCTTCCTCCCGACCAATTCATCAGGATTACACCGATACCTCCTCCTTTCCAGCCTTCGGGCATCAAAACTTCCACTTTTGGATACATGGTTCAATACAGTGCCCATTTAACTATAAGAACATGCTCTTTTTTTAGCAGAAGTTGTACCACCAGCAACAAAAGGCAGCTTCTTCTGCAGAAGATACATTCTCTACACCTAGAGCTGTCAGGTTACCGGCAAGAAGTACTCTAAGTATGAGACACTATGTCTGGTGAAGCAGAAATGCTGACCAAAGAGCAACTATTTCTTGTTCACCATGGGTAGATACACAAACTAGAGATGTGGTACGCCTGACTCCACAGGCATAAACCTGATGTGACACTGGAAGACTCTGATCCTTTAAGTAAAAGCAAACCCTACTTGTCTTCCAAGGAATGAAGCAAATTCCATCTGTGCACAGCTTGATGCTGTGGGTACTACTGTGGTGTTCTGGTTTATAGAATCATAGGATAGGTTGGGTTGGAAGGGACCTTTAAAGGTCATCTAGTCCAACCCCCCTGCAATAAGCAGGGACATCTTCAACTAGGTCAGGTTTCTCAGAAGCTTGAGTGTTTCATCTACTGCCTCACTGGTCAACCTGTTCCAGCATCTCACCATTGTCATAAGGAAAAAATACCCAACAAACTATCTGCATCTAAAGCTACCCTCTTTTAATTTAAAGCCATTATCCCTTGTCCTGTCGCCAACAGGCCCTGATAAAAACATTATCCCCATCTTCTTATAGGCGCTCTAAGTGTTGAAAGGCTGAAGTAAGGTGTCCCTGGAGCCTTTCCCTCCAGGCTGAGCAACCCCAACTCTCGCAACCTTTCCTCACAGGAGAGGGGTTCCAGTCTTCTGGTCATTTTTGTGGTCCTCTGCACTGAACAGGCCCTGAACCAAAGTTGACCTCTGAATGAACCTCATAACCAATTGTTATATAATAGTAGTACCTGATCACTAGCGAAATATGTATGATGATTAGCAAAATATGCAGTGTAGATAAGTGTCATGAGAATATATTCATCTTTCCTTGTTTAGGGGTATGTTGTCATGGCTGTGAAACCAGGCGTCTGGTCTCGTTTGGTAGTATGTGGTCAAAGCCAAGTAGATAAAGAAACTCCCTCAGTTCTTCTTTGAGCCCTGGCCAGGCTTTGGGTGGAATCCGAAAGGAGAATGAAACCAGATGTTTCCGCACTTGAAGTTATGTAAGTTTGTTTATTCGACTCTATAAAAGCTGGACCCTCTTGCCATGAGTTTGGAGACCTCACCTACAGATGGACACACCACACAGGACTTCCCAATTGCCAGGAAAGGTTCTCCAAATCCTCACTGTAATGGGCTCCCCAGTGATTGCGGATCTGGTAACATACTAGGGCAACTCGTGATGTCTCTTAATTGTTAGGAGTTTACCTGGACAGTACTGAGTAGAAGCATTGCCTGACTTCTCTATTACTTTGAAATAGACACTAAAATAAGCCTACTCTTTTCAACTTGGCGTTGCATTTCTGCTATTGACTCTGTCTGTTGGCAAAACACCATCCTCTGACCCCGCTCCAACAGGTCCATGTCTTCCCGGTGCTGATGGCTCCAGAGCTGGAGGCAGTGCTCCAACTGGGGTCTCACCGGAGCAGAGTAGGGCAGCAGAACCACCTCCCTCGACCTGCTGGCCATGCTGCTTTTGATGCAGCTTGCGAGAAGAGCACAGAAAATCCCCACACAGATGCTTTCAGGAGAACACAGCTTTGTGCATTTTTGTTATTTGTGGCAAGGACACACTTACTTCTGACAGCTTTTCTTTGCAGAGTGGGCAATGTGGATTATGGTCAAGGCAACGCTCAAGGCATTTGAGGCAAAAAGTGTGTCCACAGGGAGTGGTAACAGGTTCATAGAACAACCTGCAAATGAAAACATGGAACAGAAAAGCTGAGCTGCCAACATAAGTAATGCAGACTCCCAAAACTGTGGGAAGGACTGACTAGACACGGCCATCTCTTCCTTTGCTGCTTTTGGATAAAGCACACGTGACTGTTTTATCTAAGGATTTAAAAAAGGGTTTTCATTGTCAGAAGTGGTAACCAATGGAGAAAACCACGCAGAACGGAGAAAACTACTTCTGTAAAGATTCACCAGATGCAAGGTTCAGCAAAGAGGCACAGAGTAATGGTCTGGCATGTTTCCCTTCTGACACCATGAAAACTTTTTTTTCAGAAGCTAGAAAGGGCTGATTGCAATCTCAGGTCAGTGCAGTCATACCTCATGCAGAGGGAACACTCAAAGTCCGATGCATCCACCAGAGTTGTTGGTATTTCACTTGAAGTCACGGTGGTGTTTTCAGGTAGAACATCAGCATCTAAGTAAAGAAGATTATTATAGTAAGCATTTAAGTATTACTGCAATTTCAGAAGCTGTTTAAGTTGTTTCCCCATAAAGAACATAATTTATTTCTTTTCCTTTTTAAATTTTGTTCCAAACAAATGTATTTTCCATCAAAGTTTTAGACCTTCCGGCAGGAAATCTTTTGGAGAGCAGAGGATTATGTCTATGGTCAGAGAAAGCACTTTAAAGCTGAATACCCATGATGTGCTTCTCCAAAAATGGTTGTTGGGTTTGTTTTGGTTTTTTTTTTTTAACTTTAGTTTTTAAAATACTCTGCTATTGCTTTCCCACCACCATCACCACTCCCACATCAGCCAGGCCAGATGTTTTATAGTACATTAAGTCCAGAATTTAATTTGTTTACACACAGTCAAGCTATTTCATCAGTGTTTATTATAGATTTCTCAGCAGGGGTAATTTTTCTTATGGGTATAAAAAAAGCTTACATTCCTCTAGACTAGGCTGCTTTGTAAATCCCAAGTTTCAGACAGCTTAAAGTTTAAGGACTACTGGAGTTGCATTAGTGAATACTGATTTTGCTAACTCAGCACTCTGCAAACACTTCACTTGAAATTCTGCCCATCCTGGTTTTTGGGGGGTGGAGTATAACCCTGTAGTTAACACACTTGAAGGGCACGGGCTTCAAACCTCACAGCAGCAGCATTTAAGCTCAAGAGCCATCGGCTCCAGCTTCTGATGACATTTAGACAAGCAGATTCTTGCAACTTGTACAATCCACATCTTTGTTGCTCAGTGATGAATTGCAACAGAGCCATGAACGCTGCCTCCAGGTCCTTTTTATTAACCAAATTCTTGGCAGTTTAAAAAAAATACAAAAAAAAAAAAATGAAAAAGTGCAGCTTTTTATGTGAAGTTAACACACTAGGACGTTTTGTTAAAGGATAACTTATGCTCAGCATCTGGTTTATCTCGAGCACAGACGGGACAGGGGAGAGAGTACCAGTGTTGTGTGGCCTACAAAGAAAAACAGTATTATCTTTAACCTACATCTCCCAAGTTAGCATTTAGTAATAGCAGGAACCCAACTATGTTCATTCTGCAAATAGTAACATGGCATCGGGGTCTACCACAGACCAGAAATTAATGGTTATGGGTAAAACGTGATCTCTGGCCTTTGCTGGGAAGATACAGGCAGGTCAGATTTCACAATCTATTTACTGAGTCTGCAGTTCACAGGCAAGTAAAGGGTTTTTTCCCCTCACAGCAACGTGATCAGAGACTGACCATATATTGATCAGTCTGCAGAGGTGGCAGACAGACAGCAGCACTTGAGGACTAAACATTTCAAGGCAGAAGTTGGTCTTTACAAGGAGATGTGGCTTTGTTGGTTGCTTAGTTGGGGTTTTGTTTGTTTGTTTGTTTTGTGGGGGTTTGTTTTGTTTTTTTGTGGGTTTTTGTTGTTTGGGTTTTTTTGTTTGTTTGTTTGGGGGTTTTTTTGTTTGGTTTTTTTTTTCTTTTTCTTTTAAGGGAAAAACAGGCACACTAGCATAGCAACATTTTCCAAGTCCCTTTTAACCAATTATTTCACTACTCAGTGCAATATATTGCCTTCAGCATTTTTATGCCAGAGCACTAAAACCACTTTGGAGGTCTTTGTTAGAAGCTTGAGAAGCATACCAATTGTAAGCACAGCTATCAAGTGACAGAAAACTGAGGAGGACTTATGACCCTTCAAAAGGCTTCTTTGTTTGCTTGGAAAATTTCATGTAAAGTTGCATGTGACTGTTTCTGATGCCAGTTAAAGATTAGTTTCTAGGCTTACTGCATCTTTCCTTCGTATAGAAAGACAATGAGTTTCAGCTATACCTCCAAGACCTAAGAAAATGAAATGGCACCAGCAACACAAAGACTAAACTGTTAGTGGATTACGTGTTGGAAACGGCCCATTTGAGAAAGAAAAAGTGCTCATTTAATGAGCTGAGAGTGGAATAAGGTAAATAGCCTGTTAAAGCAGAGAAGACAAACGAGACAACAAAATATTATTCCAAGCCCTGTAGGGAATGTTTCATTGACACCTATAGAAAGAGAGGAGGAAAAAAATTTATCATTTTCCATTATGTGCATAAGAAATCCCCCTCCTAAGCCACAACACAAACCTTTTTTAGGAATCTTACTGGGGACATCCAAGCTCTGTAAATCCCTCATATCACTGGACAGCTTTCTTTTTAAGCCAACCCCAGGTAAACTGGAGAGAATAGCTCCCAAAGACTTCTTACTGTCTTCAAAATAGAGATCCAAAACATGATGGGAAACAGGAGAATCAGTGCTTCTGAAGACATCAGATTCTTGGGACGGGGTTTTTGTTAACCTGAACACAGTATCCTAAAAAAATTAAGAACAGTTATACACAGCATGAGACAGCTTTGCACTTTTTTTCCCCCCATTATCAGTCATACACATTAGCAATAGATCAATATCCCTACAATGAGCTTAGCAAGGAAGAAAGGTCTATACCAAAGAAGGCCACTCTCCAGTTGCATGAAACAAGGCCACTTCTCCCCCTGCAGCCCCTGTCTCTAGAAATTATGTTCCTGACATATTAAAATCCTGAGTGGAAAAGAAATGCCCACAAATATAAATCAAACGCTACATGAAGGAATCACATTGTTCACTGGAGGTTCACTCCCTTCTGAAAAAGTACATGCCAACAAGACATCCAACAGCAACGCAGAAAGCAGGCTTACCATGAAAGCAAAAGCCTACACGAGTGCAGGCAAAGACAGTGTCCTACAGACCCAACAGATCCTTGGGTTACTTTTGGTATTTTTATGTTGAACACTTTACCTTTGAGGACCCGGCAACAGAGCTATCTTCCACAGCTGACTGCGTGTTTATGCTACTCAGAAATGCAGGTTTCAATCTCGTATGGGATGTTCGACTAGAGAAAGGTGCTGTTAGACTATCATGCACGTTTTCGAAGGCTGGAAAAAACATCTCGCACATTATCTAGTCAATTAGAGAGAGGAAAAAAAAAATAGTAATTATAGCAGACATTTATGTTTGTATGAAAACAGACACACAGGCTTCATAGCTTCCAGACACCACCAAGTTTGCAACAACTAGGACATTCTGCATTCCCCAATGCTCACAGGAAGCCTGAACAGCAGTTCCCACCACAACCACAAATACATCCCAAGGTGCCCTTGTGGTGCTCACCTCCCTCCCCAAAGGCTTCTGTTCCTCAAGAACACTTGAGGCGGTAGGTTACTGCATCATTTTTCTGCCCCTACCTGTCCCCTCAAACCTCTGCCTCCAGAAGTCCTCAGACCACGCTCCCCTACCAAAACCAATTAAAAGAGACGAGTTTTTAAGCTCTCCTCATGCTCTGTGCCCACCTCCTCCATCCTCAGGCAGATTTCACTCCTAGCTAAATGCTGCATAGAGCCTGTTCCCCCTCTCACCAGTCCCCACCAAGCACCTTGCCAAATCTGCTTTTCTTGTTATAAGAAGCTGCCTGTATGGGTGGTCACAGAGAACCTGACAATGGTCAGTCAGTCAGCACTAAGTGCCGTCTAACTTCACATAAAGGATAATCTGCTATAGAGACTACAGGATTATTCCAGGACAGGGCAGCACGAAGCTGGCCCCCTCAAGCCTCTGCCACTTCCCATTTAAAAGTGGTTTTCTGATGGGCACCAAAACTGGTAGCCTCAAGCCTATGAAATTCAGGTACACTCAAATCCAGCCAACATACTGCAACTGTGTTCTAACAAATGACAGCAGCCAAACCTACACATTTGTAGTGGAATCCACAAACATACAATCCCTCTTGTTGATACATTAACCAAACCCAAGAAGTGCCTCACACAGCAGTGCTAATAAGGTTTATTGGAGAGTCTACTGAATCAATTTATCCTTTGGCTGTTGACTATCACCCGAAATAACACAAATTTTACTTGGCTGCAGGAGTAAGAGCAGCATTATGACCAAGATGAGGCCAGTAAACATATTTTATACCTTCTGGGCTTCTTTCTTCATTGAGCTCCATTCAGGATTTAAGGCAACACAATAGAGGAACTCCTTCAATGCTTCCTCAGTCCTTTCCAATCCAGAAAGAGCTTTTGCTTTCACATAATGGCCCTGTTCACACAAAGGATATGTATAAATCTACAGATAGTTTTTGAAGTAGCAGCAAGACACCAGCAAACTAACTTAGAAGTTCACAACATTCTACAGATGAAGAATAAGATAAGTTTTTTAGGTAACAACTTCTTTGATAGATGCAGTCGGTTCCTTTTGTTTAAAGAACCACCCCAAGAAACCTTCTGCTGCATCACCCCTGACAAAGACACTGCTCTTTTCGTCAGAGGGGACCCAATGCAGAATGAGGGCTATTTGTCTCCCCAGGGACTGAGACTATTACATATCCCACTGGGCTCAATATCCCAGAGGCTGGTTTCACATACCAGGGCAATGAAGCTGCATGGGGAAGGCTGGAGGTGGTAGCTGGTGAACCAAAAGATTTTAGGTTCAGGACACTCTCACTTCTCCTGATTGTCTTATAAGGACAGAAATTATTTTTCACCTCTTTTATCTGGCTAGAGAAGACCAACAACATTATGAATTTAAGGCAATTTAACTTATGTTTAACCTGAAATCTCTTAGCCCATCCTACCTCTCCCATGTCCTAGAGTAACATATCCACGGGCAACAGGTAGTGTCCTAAACTGAGTTAGAACAGAACCAATTCTGTTCAAGGGATTTTACTGTTCAGCTCAGTCTCTTCTAACTGCACTTTCTGAAGTCAGCAGCCTCTTTTCACAGGCAGTGTTTGCTTCTGGCAGTGACAATGCTCAATGCTTAGAGTGACTAGTAAGGATCAGTGTGCAGACCAAGGTCACTGACAGATCTTGGGTGCCATGTTGGGGGTGTAGAAAGGTTCTGCATCTGTGGGAGGACTGGACAGGACGGGTGACCCCAAACTGACCAACGAGGGGTTTCATCCCATATACATAATATTCAGTATAAAGCTGAGGGATCACAAGGGCCAAGCTCTCTTCTTCAATGGTCAGCATCCAAGTGGGACTATGTCCGTTCTGAATCCAGCTCCAGAATCCAGCTCCTGAGTCTCGTTTCTGTCTGCCACTGACTCCAGCCTGGGACTTCCCCAGTGCCTAGTCCACAGCATCAGTGATGATGGTGATGGAATTCCCATCAGGAGGTTGGGTTTGATATTGGTTTTGCATATATTTGTATATATTCAATTTTATTATTATTTTCATTCAAGCTGTTCCAGTTTCCTTTTCTAGTGGCTGAGTCTCTCTCCCTTATTCCCTTTATCTTCCCCTTTGGCAAGGGAGAAGGATCGAGAGAGAGCATCTGTCCTTTGTCTAGTGGACAGTCCTGACCCTGAATCAGTCAGTTTGGGGACAAGTGCCACTTTACTTGCTACCAGTAGCAAGAGAGGAATGCCTCACCTCTGAATTCCTTCACTGATATCAATTTGTAGTTCAAATCTGACTACAGAAATTACTTCCTTAACAATGAAAAAATAAGTGTGCATTTAAACATTTGCCTCTTGCTTATTAGACACAAGCATGTTCTACAAGTCCCCCTCTGATTCACATGAGCATCTCTAGGCTGTGCTGAAACTACAATTTCAGGAGTCTAAGACACTGGTTAGACAAGCAGATGCACTTTTCTCTTCTTCATACTAACCCCAAAAGATCTGGTATCTCATAACATGACCAAGCAGGTACATCCCTCACTCTTTCCATACAACCCTTCAAGGTGAGGTCTGCTAAGATCTTTACCTTTCTACTGTCAGGAAGAAGGAGGCTTGTACCAAAAGCAAGTAACAGGCACAGTGCAGAACAGGTTTAACATATGCTATCTGGTGACCTGAACAAGCAGTCTCAGTACACACCAATCTCTCCAGGTGAGATACACCTTTTCCTGAATGCAGTAAGAGAGGTACTACAAGGTCTGACCTTGACCTTCTGATTGTGTTGCTTGCACAGGCCTTTTTAGAGAGGTCGTAACATGCCTGATACTGCTGCCAAGATTACTCCACTGCACTGGGGAAGCTACAAGGTTGGTTGGACTCGTCCCTTTGGGGCCACAAGAGCAATTTCCTTATGCAAGGATAGCTGGGCTATCTGTTGACAAAATACGTGGAGATCCAACATGAGAAGTTAGGCCCAAGGACCAGAGGCACCTACACTTCAGAGGCTACTTCTGCCACATTCCCTCTCCTGTTTTCACATGGCCCCAACAAGCACTGGATTGAAGAGAAACGTCCAGGCAGGACCTGGTGCAGTAGGCAGGATCCACGCAGGATCGCATCTGTTTCTATTCCCCACATAGAAATGCTACTGGAAACTTCTCCCTGTCTCAGGAGTTCAAGGACCTGGGTTTCATGGCAACTGAAAAGAAATCAACTTTTGTTCTAATGACTGCAGTGGACCCAAGAGGTTCACCAGAAACTCAACCAGCCATTACATTTCATTTACCAATAAGCCCCTAGTTACAAGTAGGTGAACATTCGCCTCCCAGGAGCTACTCCAAGAATGAGTTTAATTTTATGGTCTATTTTAAAGTACTTTTTAACTACACAGAGTATGTTTGAGCTAATCTCTGCCATTAGACGCTGCAAGTTGCTGCAAGATACAAAACAGATGCCCAGAATTCCTGGAGAACATGGATTCTGGATCAGCACACCTTATGGGGAAGTTCTCACACAGACACAAGAAAATGCTGGTTATGCTGTGATGACAAATTTCATTTTCAATTATAGCATTCTTCAGAGATGCGATTGACAAAATCTTTATCTGCCTACGACTGACATGCATCACACTTCCACGGAGTCAAGGCAATCAAAGAAGACACTTCGAGAAAACATTTGAATGTGCACAATTCATCTTTCTCCTTCTGCACAGAAACTCAGCCAATGCCACCCGAGATGGATTCCTGACTTGAGAAGTGATCCCAGACAGAAAGGCAAACTGAAGGCTGGAGGAAGATTACAAACCACCTTCAAATAACAAAGGTGTTAAGGGGTGGCAAGACAGATAGCCTTCAGAGACAAGTATCTGGTTTGTCAGAAACTAGGTGGCTTCAGACAGCACATCTCTGCTCACCCCACATCATCCCCAGCTGGAAATGAAGAGCAGCCCCCTGTGCTGAGGCATGCATCCAAGGGGTCCATGCAACAACTTCTTAGTCTTTCCAGGGAAGCCAAGGTCTGCTAAAATCCTTCCCCAATTCCCTGTGCTACCCTCGTGCTGGTAGCACCCAGGGGCTTTATCTGGTCAAATCTGCGCAGCAGTTTTGCTACTGATGGGTGAAGAACTGAAGGAAGGTGTAATTCTAGGTGGGGCAAGCACTTGGACCCTCAGTCTAGCTTCAGGCAACTGATGGTAATGATGGGCATCACATGCTGCTTCTGTTTCTCTCTCATACCACTGTTTCTGACACTTGTTTCAGACTATCCATAAACTGGTGCTCCCTGTAGCCCTTTGTTATGAGGAAAAAAAATCCCAACTCTCCCTATAAATCACCATGATGCAGGTAAGAATCAGAAATGAACTCTTAGTATTAAAATAGGAGAAAAATAATAAATAGTCCTGAAATACAGCCTGGGGTGCTCCTCAGAAAGACACATCGACCAGCAGGCCATCAAAGCCACCCACTGCCTGAGACACACCATCCCAGAGGGACCAGCAGGGCCACGCCGGGCTGCCAGAGCTTACGGATCTGATTCTGCTGCCAAGAGGTAGAACTAACCCTAACAGACTGATGGGCACCAGCACAAACAAAACCACATCACGGGCTGCCCACCACTGGAATCTAACTGGGTGGTGATCGGCTAAAGACTTTCTAGTCTTATCCTATGAAGGATTCAGCTTTCAGTAACTTTTCCAGCCCTGTTAATGCCACAATGTTCTTCCAGCAACACCCTCATCAACCCTGTCTCCAGCACAGAGAAGTCCAGAGAACAAGCGGTTTTCCCTTTGGTCTTTAGGCCACACAAGCACCATACCGCAGGCCACTGGGGTTTGTTTCGGCAGAGGACGTCCGCGTCATGAAGAGCTTGCTGGTAGTTTTTCATCAACGTACAGAGTTCTGCTCGCTGTGCTATGAGTGAACACTTGCAAGGAGCTGGAAAACAAAAATGTTTGCAAGGAACTCCGTTAAAAGAAGCCCTAGAATGTGTTAAATACAGCAACCTAATTTCCATCCAGAGTAACATAAAAAGCATTACTGCACAACACTTCCATTTATACTTTCTTGTAATGGAAAAAAGGCAATTCCTTCCTTCTTTCCTTCTTAAAATATGTTCCTCTCCTCCTGGAAGCAACCTCTGTGTTTTACCTAGCACAGATTTCATATTCACATACAGGATGCCACCTGCTTTCCCTCACCTTGCTTACAGGGCATTTAGGAAAGCAAAAATAAATACCAGCCCTGAGTGTTTCCCTTCACATTGCGGCTTTGCTTGAAAAACATCCCCAATGCAAGACTTCAGCTAAACCACTCCTGCAAGCCACTCATTAAGAAAAATGAATGCAGCCTTCATATTTCATATCCACTTGCCACCCCTATACCTTTGCCCTTCTCGAGGCAGGCAAACCTCTCATGATCAGACACGGTGTCTCAAGACCCACATGTTCATAAACTGTTGTTGAGTTTTCACAGATTATGAACATCTCAAGTTTTATCATTCTTTTTCCTAAGGTTTCTCTAATACACCCCAAGATGAAAATCATCTTCCAGCATAAAACTTCATAGAACAAACAAACAAAAAAAAAACCCCAAAACCAAAAAGCCCAGAAGCAACAAACCAAAACACAACTTTGGCTGATCCATGTTCAGCTTGTCCATCAAGACCTTGTCTGCAGTGCTGCTGTCTAGCCAAGCCTGTCCTGTTGCACAGGGTTATTCCGTCCCAGGTGCACTTGCCTTTGCTGAAGTAGGCAAGGCTGGTCAGCCCATGCCCCAGGTTGCTGGTCTGAATGTCAACCCCGTTAACTCAGTTTGGTGTCAAGGACAAACCTGCTGACAGTGTGCTCTGACCACTCATGGAGGTGGTTGTTAATGAGGTGTTAACTGCACCAGCCCCATTACCAACAGCTGAGCAATGCCACAGGTAGCCATCCACCCAGCAGCCCTCAAGCCACCCTGTAGTCCTGATGTTGAAGCCAGTTCTCCATCCCTCCCACCACTACCTCCCCAGCTTGGCCAGGAGAATGCTGTGGCAGGAGCCTTGCAAAACCACAATAAACCCTAAACAACACCTTGCCTTGTCTACTGAAGCAATTATCTCATCTTTGAAGATGAGATTGAGGCATGATTTGCTCTTGGTCACTTAATCTTCATGTGCTTGGAGAGGCCTCCAGAGGGCTGGAAGCTGGCTGCCAAATGGTGGCAGCTAAGCACGGGAACTTGCACCCAAACACAAGTTGGTTAAAACTGTCGTAACTGGGATGAAACTTTTAAAAGGCTCCAAGGTGTGCTGAAAGACAGCACTGCATCATTTCTACAAATGTTAAACTTGACCTCCAAGCTGGCACTCTCTTGAGACTTCTCCTGCAAAAGTCACTTCTTGCATGTCCCTAAGCAGGGCTCTTGTCTCTATACTGCTTCTGACCACTCCAGTCTGCTTTAGCTTCACTGCTTGCATCTCACTTCAGCACAAGCATCCTAAAGATGGCTTCAGCGAGAGCACACTGTCCATATCAAGCCTGAGCACACACATGTGCACAGACACAGAATGAGCACCTAACTGCTGTAGGTGCTACGACCCAGTAAGTTCAAGCACCTACCAGGAGAGATGGCCCAAGATCACATCCTCCTCCCCTCCCTAGAGCTGATGCTGGTGCTCATGCAGCAACCCAGGCTCTTGCGTGGTTGCAGAGAGAACCAGAGCAAGGAATCAACTGACTGAAAGCTAATCCAATAAAAACAAATAAATAAAAACGTTTAAGAGGATCAGTTTCCCCTCAACTGGTTCCAGTGTACAGCCATGCAAACACAAGTGCCAGGACGAGGGATGAGACAGAAAGAAGCAGCAAGGACTGCTGCCTTTTTTGGCTGGAGTGTGGACTGATGCCAGACACACTAATTGCAGAATGACCTGCCAGGGGTGATGCTGCCCCACTGGTCCCAGACAGTGATGGACAGCAACTGCATCTAAAGCAAGGAGTTCTGCAAAAGCCAATTCACAGGGTGGGGCTCTGCGAGGGGTTTTGGTTCAGTTGGTTTGTCTTGGTTTTTCACCAATACACACCTAGACTACTGCAGTGATACACATTTCTAGCTGCTAATTCTTAAAAAGACAGCAAGTGAAACTGTAAACAACTGACTTAGAATTTCAGAAGCAAGCTCTTTTTTTCTTTTAGGAGATGTTCAAATGTTCAATTATTTCGTACTTCAACAGTCTGTGCCTTCTGTTTTATTAAATACAAATGCATACTCCATCTTTCCCTCATGGTATCTGCTGTGGGGTAGTTGTGCAGTTACACTGAGGGGAGGTAGACACCCAGGTAGGTGCCTCAGCAGTCAGGGTGCTGGGTGAGGTATATTTTGGCACCATGGGGGAAAGGAAGCAGGGTGAGATTAGGGGGCAGGCAAGCCAGCTTCTGGTTTCTGTTCACGGTTGCACATTTCAGCCACACTGACACTTCCTAGTGCTTCTCATCTCAGCATTCAGCACGGTTCATACATTCGGCAGAGAGAGAACAGCTACATCAGCTCTTTTCTGAAGGGCTCTTGTCTCCACTGCTAAAGTTTTAAGCAGAAGCCACCACTGCAGAGCACAACGGTGTGGCAAAAGGTGGCAAGTCCTCCTGAAGCAAAGTCCAAAGGCTCTCATTACATGAAAGGAAAATAATAAGCTACTGGAAAAAAACACAAACAACTGAACAACAAAAACACAACCCTAAGGCAAACCAGGAAAAGCTACGTGTATTCAAGGCTTGTACTTCTTGCTCACTGTCTCCATCAGAAAGCGTAAGGTGGGGCCCGTCTTAATGAGTAACTAGGGAGGAATGTTTAGTTAACAGAGAGAGAAAGGGGGTAAAAAAAAAGTAATCAAAGCAGCTTTGCTGAAGAGCACAGTACTATGAGACTATAGCATGGCATGTTTTCTACAGGGAGATGAGGTGACTAGACAAAACACGGGAGCTGGAGCAGTGCCCAGCTGCCTCCTCTCAAGCTCACCCTGCTCAGAGACATGGAAAGACTCAGCAGCACAGCCCAAAAGCTCACCAGCTCTGCACCCAACTCACCTGTCCCCTCATCCCCAGCCTCCTGCTGCCAGTGGGATCATCCTGGGAGGATCCATAACTGGTGCCAGGGCAAGGCTAGGTGGACTGACATCTCAGTCTCTGTCAGTGGAACTGTGGCATCAGCTGGCTGATTCCAATGTAGGGTATGTGTGGAAGTGGGAAACTTTGGGTGAGAAACAGGGTTTCTATAAGCACGATGATATCAAGTAGTTTCACACCACCACAGGGTGCAGTGGTGACAAAAATTAGTCACAGAAGGTGGATGGAGCAGGCTTGAGGACATACAGAGTTTGTGAGCACTGTGGATGCCTGTATACTACAGAAACTGTCAAGTTTATTTAAAAAAAAAACCAATAAAACAAAACAAAAAGCAAAGTCACAATAGTTGATAGAATGGGTGCATTATTTTAAAAGAAACTTTCTTCTGGAAGTAAAAGAAGAAAATATTTCTTTTATGAAATGACTTCTTATTTCAGGCCCAATTAAAAAAAGAAAAGCATAGAAAATGTTACCACAATACCAGCAGATGGCATTTCCTGAATCAAACTCTTCTGGGAGCCTGCAGCTGCACAGCAAAATTTATGTCCTTGTCAGTATCAGGGATCCACTGCCGAGGCTCCCTGGATCTGCGGCTGCAGGCAGCTGGGACACAGCTATTTCCTCACAGCCATAGGTGCTGGGAGCCTTCCAACACAGCTCTCTCCCTCCCAGCCATAATCCCGCAACACCAGACAAACCCTGGCCCAATTAGTGCCCAGAGCCAAGGGGCCTGGTCAGTCAACTCTATCTCCTGGCCCCTCCTTGGGACCACCAGCTATTGCCTATCCTGAGTGTGGTTGTCAGCTTGGATGTCCCCAAATCGTTAATTTTCTGCTCGCACCACCTCTGCACTCATCTGCAGATGTTTGTTAAACTGCACTTTTACTTCTTGCAGAAGGTAAAGCCCAAGACTACGTTTCCAGATATGCCCAAGAATACAAATTTAAAAACCAACCAAACAAAACCATACTCTTGAGACTGGGAGGCTGACAGGAGAACAGGAGTCCCCCAAAAATCTCCTTGTGCCAGGAAGGCAATTAGAGCAATTAAGAGAATTTGCCGAGCTGACTGCAGATGACAATAGAAGTTTTACTGTAATAAACTACCACTGAGATTTCTTCCAGGAACTCAACACCAAAAGGACAAGTTTAAAGTTGCTAGAACTCCCTAATCCTTCTTATCCGATATTTCTTCCTAGAAAAGGACATTTTTTTTTTACAATCTGATTCAATCCTAAGCATATTTCCCAAATGCATGACCAGAGCTGAAATGGCATCGTCACAAAAAACACCTTTCAGTCTTGTCAGTAAGAGTCTGCCTGAGCAGGACTTCAGGAGAATTTTTGTTTCCCCCACATTTTAGAGACACTTCTGTCCCTGGGGAGAGGAAGAAATGTGGCTTGCTTTGTTACGTTATGCATTCAGCTCTGAACAATTCAGTATTGAAAGCCTTTTCATAAGCTTGAAAAATAAAATGAAAGATTTTCATTTCAGCGAGGAATTAGCAAGGTTTAGTAATTAACTGAATAGCAAGCTGGTTTTTCTCCTGCAGACCATGCAAGCATGAGAAGTCCACATGGAAAAAAACGGATGAAATCGGGGGGTGGTTTGGTTGAGGTGGGAATGTGTGGAGCAGAGGAAGGAGTACACTTGATGAAATAATTAACAGAAAAAAATAAAAACATTCGTGACATTCAAATAGAACTTCATTCCACAGCAAAGATCAAAACCAAGGTCAGCTTCCCAAAACTGATTAAGGGGGACAATGAACATGACAGCTGTCATGGTTTAACTCCAGCTGGCAACCAAGCACCACACAGCCCCTCTCTCACTAGCCACCGGCACGAGAGAGAAGCTGAAGAGTAGTAAAAGTGAGGAAACTTGTGGTTGAGATCACAAAATGGTAGGGGTTGGAACGGACCTCTGGAGAACATCTTGTCCAACCCCCCTGCCAAAGTATGTTCTTCTAGAGCAGGCTGCACGGGAACACATCCAGGCAGGTTTTGAAAGTCTCCACAACCTCTCTGGGCAGCCTGTTCCAGGTTCTGTCATCCTCTCAGAAAAGAAGTTTCTCCTCATCTTTAAGTGGAACTGCCTGTGTTCCAAAGAGACTGATCCCATCCTCTTGACCCCCGCCCTTTAGATATTTATTAACATCGGTAAGATCCCTTCAAGCCTTTCCTTCTCCAGGCTAAACAGCCCCAGGCTTCTCAGCCCTTCCTCAAAAGAGAGATGCTCCATTCCCCTAATCATCTTTTCAGCCCTCTGTCAGACTGTCTGCAGTAAGTAGTTCCCCATCTCTCAAATTGGGGAGCCCAGAACTGGACACAATACGCCAGATGTGGCCTCACTAGGCCAGAGGGGGAGGAGAACCTCTATCTTTGATGAGGTCACCCTGCTCTTAATGTAACCCAGGAGACCACTGGCATTCTTGGCTACAAGAGCACACTGCTGGCTTGAAGATAAAGACAGTTTAATAGGTAAAGCTGAAGACAGGCATGGAAGCAAAGCAAAACAAGGAATTCATTCACCACTTCCCATTGGCAGGCAGGTGTTCAGCCCTCGCCAGGAAATATGGGTTCCATCACGTGCAACGATTACTTGGAAAGACAAATGTCATCACTCCAAACATCCCCACCTTCCTCCTCCTTGCCCCAGATTTATAGGCTGAGCATGATATTGTATGGTCTGGGACATCCCTTTGGTCAGCTGGGATCAGCTGTCCCAGCGGTGTCCTCTAACTCCTTGTGCACCCCCCAGCCCACTTGCTGCTGGGGTGGTGTGAGAAGCAGAAAACACCCTGACTCTGTGCAAGCCCTGCTCTGCAATAGCAAAAACATCCCCGGGTTATCAACACTGGTTCCAGCACAAATCCAAAACATAGCCCATAGCAGCTACTGTGAAGAAAATTAACTCTGCTTCAGCCAAAAGCAGCACAGGGGCATTCTTGCAATCGGCGAGGCCCTGTTTTCTCACTTACTAGTCTGCCTTCATTGGATTAATAATAAATAAATTCTGACTATCACGGGTTTTCCTCCCTACATTTACATTGCAGCCCTCAGCAGGTGAAGTAACCCAAGATGCCAGACGAAGCGTGCAAGAGGTTTTAGCACAGAGGGGATGAAAGGAAAGAAGCCTCTTCCTCTGCAAGGCCACGCTCACAGTCAAGCACTCTTCACTGCGAGGACAAAACAGGCACCTGCAAACAGTGGTCGGCAGGCAAATGTAGCTCCTGTTTCCCCCAGGTGATCAATGCTGGCAGACATAGCAGCAGAGTTTAGGAGGTCTTGAAGTAAGCTGCAGTGAGGAGGAGTAGCAGCAGCATGGGGCACCACCATCCTCTGCTCGGGGACTGCACCGTCAGGCAGCAGCTGGTTTGCAGGTGCAGAGGCCTCCTTCGTTCCCACTTAGGCTGCCCACAGCCAGGGTACTAAAACACATCACTTCCTCTGATGGAGTCAAACTCCCATCAAGCTCTAGTTATTTTATTTTAATGCAAATAGGAAGTATTATTCTTCATGTTTTTCTTCCTTCAGAAGCTCCCACTACAAATTTCAAAATGCCAAAGTCTTCTCTCCCATCACCTCCACGGGGAAGCCAATCCAGACCCCACCAGAGCACACCAGTACGCCTTGCCTGCACTAAGCAGCTACAGAAGCTGGTCCAGGCCTGACTGGGGTTTCACTTCTACACACAATCTAAGCAAACAGCACACAGAGATGATAAAGCAGAAACCACCTATTTAAACAGAGGTAGACAAACTGCAGCCACCATGTCACTATCAGACCCGAAGCAGCAATGCTCCTCTTGCCTTCCCACCCAAAGAGAGACAACATCAACCCACATGGCTGCTTTGCCCTGCAGCATGCTTACCTAGGTGCCCTTTGGTCTCAGGGATGGGGAGACATCAAGAAACTCCCATTATCACACTGACTGAAAGATACTGGCAGCAGATGAACTGCATTATTCTTAAGAACTTTCAGTTTTAAGACTGAATTAACTTCTGTCTGGGCCTCTCTATTTTGCTGTTCAAAAGCCCAGACTTAAGAACAGATTTTTCCTGTGTGCTGGACAAAATGCTTTAGATTCCCAGCAGTTTTATTTCAGGCTCAGTAAGTCCTCAGCTAGGAAGCTCCACGTGTTATTTATAGCTGGACTGTCATCACCACTAAGCACAGCCTAAGCACTACTCCCATCATTACTCAGGAGAAACACCATATGGGAAGCTATATGTTACTTGGAAGAGTTGCTACAAAGAAGGTGCAGCTGACGTTGCACCCTTGCTTTCTTATTGCACCTCTAGCCTCACGAGGCAGAGGAATGCCAGCCCAATTACATTCGCCTACAGTTTAGTTCTTATTTCCACTGTAAAACCAGTGATAACCTTCTTCACAAACCCATTAAGCGATGAGTTCCGCGGTACTGCGAGAGTCCTCGACTCAAGAATGCCCCGGCATAAAGGGCAGCATAATGTATCAGATCATTGCTTTCCTCCTATCCAAATGTTAATCTTTCAACACTTTGCTAGATGCATGCTACTCTTTCCAGATAGAGCGCATGAATCAACACCTCCTCCCTAAATTTCCAGTTCCCACTTTACCCTTTGGACACCTGGGCACTGCTTCAGGTGACGCACCCCCAAGTCTATCCATGACTGCTTGGAACTAATATAATAAAACCATTAAGTACACAAATATGACTCATTTTCAATGCTTAGTAGTTCTTCCTGCATACTAATGAATTTAGTTTGGAGTTTGGGTAAGGTTTACAACCAACGCCTCAGTCAGAACTGAAGTATCCTCTCAAACAGCGGGTATAGAGACTATTCCAAAGCAAGATGCCTACTTACCAAAGTATGAAGACGTAACAAGAAAGCTTCAAAGCTAAAACAAAAGGACTCAAGAGGTCAAGCCCCTGCCTGATCTCCAAAGCACCAAGGAAAAGTCCCAACTCTTCACAGAAGTACGGAATAGTGCTCAGTGCACGTGAACCATTGATTGCAAGGAGACTCCAAAGACACACTGTGCTTCACAGCCAGGTGGGACCAGACATGTAAGTCTGCCATAACCATAGTTACCAGGATCCCTTTACAGCCAGCTATTCCACCATAATATGATTTTACCAGCAATAACCTGGTTGCCTTCTTTGTCACAATCAGTACATAAATTACTTTTCTACCCGTTGCTTTTCAGGTCTCTACAATTTTCTCTTTTACCAGTTAAAGCTTATTTCAGCCCAGAATTTGACTCTCTGCACGTTGCAAAAAAAGGACCTTCCTCTTTCTCAGTTATTTTCATCACTGCTTCTGTCCTCAGATAAAGCCAATCAATCTGCTTGTGAAAGACAACAGGAGTGGTGCAGCACACTACTAATTTTAAGATTAGGAAGCGCAAGTCAGTTCTATAAATGTCTTCTCCCAAAAGCAGAAGACATCCTGTTATACTTCATCACAGCAAAAGAAAAAGAGAATATGCTGTTTGAAGAGACTTCAAAAATCCTTCAGACTTTGATACGTAGGTAGAGTTCGTTTTCTAGGACTACTGAAATAGTTCAATTATTTATAGGAAATTACACCTTGGTTGCATAGGGGGAAGAGGGAGTACTCACCCTATCTTAAGTAGTATAGAAGTGCAAGTTAAGTGAGCAATGTTAACTACTTCAAAAAAACCCACACCCAAAGACTGCCTACTGCATAGCACATCTCCTTCTCCCCCGTGATGGATAAGCCTCCTCTCTTACACCATGGCCCTAGTCTAGCAGCCCTGCCAAGCCCCTGCCTTCAGCAGACCCTCTGCAAGCCAGCAAAAAAATTCCAGAGATCTAACTACAGGATCTGAGCGTTCAACCACAAGCTCTTTACAAATCAGGAGTAACACAAGCTTCTGCTCCAAAGTACTTGACACATTTCCAGTGGTGTCATATATGAAGTATTTACTACCATTTTTCAAGCACTAGCTCAGTTATTAAAAAAAAAAAAAGGGGGCTGTGGGACAGAAGTCTGCAAAATATTTTAAGTTTAAAAATAACACTCAGGCTACTGCCAACAGTCTCTAGCCTTGACTCCTAGTTTTACTCATTTTTCTGGCCCTGTAAAACAGAACAAACAGGTTTTGGAGACATGCTTTAAGCAGATTCCAAGAGGTACTTTTACAGAGGGATGGGAAATGCCTTTTTTAGCACAAGTCCTCTAAGCAGCAAGCATCTGCTATTTTTTGTAGCATGTAATTTCAGAAAGACTACCTCTCCTTCACTTACAAGTCACACTTTCCTTTAGAAACTACAAAATGAAATGTTCTTGTGATAAATTATTAAAATGACTGAACCATTTGCTGTTCCAGGAGTCATGATAGCTGTCTACCATAGCACCTTTTGTTTGTTAAATGGCTGGTACATCAAAGACAACTTCTTCCCTGCTGGAGACCAGAAAGCATTCCCAAGTCTCTGTGAGAAAGATTTGGTCCACCTCTTTTTTTAACTACAGCAGAAAAAGACAAGTGACCTTACCTTCTAATAAGAATCTTCTAGCCATAGTGTACAAAAGAAGAGACCGAATGTAATACAAGCGTACTTTGCTGCTTCTGACCTTGACCCATGACTAACAACAGAAACCCTTCAGCCATCAGGTCTGCAGTTGGCTAGCACCAAGAGGATGTCCCACAGACCCACCAAGAAATTCTGATCATCATCTTCCCCCTTATCTAAAACATCTTGGAGATAGGCTTAGAAGGAAAATGCCCCAGCAAATAATTTTTAGCACACAGAAAAACACTTGCCCATAGATAGCTTCTTAGTGTTCAGCTCCACTCCCAAGAATGCCTGGTTGGAAGTTTCCCTACACTGTGCTCTGTGAGAAGCAGTGCAACCCCCACAGGCTGGCATAGGTTGGTTTTTTGGGGTCCCCCCCCCCGAGGAAAAACCACACCAGTTGCTCTCGAATCAACCTGCACTGCAGATCTGTAGCTTTAACAGATTGAGGGCCAGTATGGAAGGTCAAGAGATGCAGCAAGACATGCTTATTTTCTATGTGCAAAACTGCAACTCTCAAATTGGTTAAAAAAAAAAGCGCAGCAATATGAAGGGGAGGCAAAGGGAAGGAAAAGCCAAAGATGCACATCATATGCTACCCATCTGCCCATGCAGTACACCAAGAGTAGAGCAACACAATTTGTTTACAAAGACACCCACTCTGGTCTACAGACCAGAGGAGACAAGGTAGGGCATGTAGGTGACCACAGGTTGCAGATACTCTACTATTGAGGTGAAACCACTCCACTTGCTACCCAGGAAGAAAGCTGCCACATGCTCAGGCACACAGAGGCAGCACCAAGCCCCTCACCATGCTGACTCAATGCTTGCCACAGGAGGGTGATGAGGGTATAGTCTCTCCAAGCAGGTGAACCCCCAGCAAACTACCTAACACAGCCCAATGAGCAAGGCTAGGGAGCAGGAACCAGCACTGACATTGTTCCAAGAGGCTCCATCCGCTTGAGAACAGGTGTACTTTGGCCTGAGACCTCATCTTCACATACCCGATGCTCCCTCCATAGCTTTTTCCTCCTGCCTCCCGGCCTACCCTGCCCCCTTAATTCAATTAAGAATTTGGAAAGCACCAGATAAATTTCCATTAATTGCTTGGCCACAATATAAATTAGTACTGAGTGGTGACATTAAGTTTTATTTTGTATCAGGCCAATTTATGGTGAACCTTCACTGGGATGAGAGGGGAGAAGCCTGGCCAAGAGGGGCAGGTCCGCCTCTTTCCACCAAAGCTCCTACGGTTTGTCTCTAGCAATACTCCAAACACCATTCTTTGGGATGGGGGTCAGCACGTGGCTCCCCGTCCCAGAAGATGTGAGATAGAGCATCTCCAGCACACAGACAGCAGCATCACGCTACCTCTGACACTATGTCAGGCCTGACAGAAACATGCCTCCTCTCCTTGGCCTTTCCCACCCACACCATTCTTTACCCACTGGAAACAGAGGGCTTGGGAAGAAGAGGTCCCCTTTGCACACAGATCCATACTGAACTCCAGTGTTTTTACAACTCCAATACAGCTGAGCTTTATCTCCTACAAACTTTTTCTGAAGCCCTTGGGGATGGAAATTAATTAAAAAAAAAAAGATAGCCAGGCACTTTGAGCAGCTACGTGCATCAGCTGCCCCTGCCCAGGAGAAATCTACTTCTCCTCAGAAAGAGCCCATCGCACCAGAAGTAAATGCAACCACTCCAAGGAATCACTGCAGCTTTTACTACTCTCCAGAGACAGCGACGCTTCTCAGGCTTGGCAGACTCCAAAGGGACACTTTGCAGCAGCAGGTAATTACATGCCAGAGCCAATATGCTTCACACAGAAATGAGGTACCCTGGCACAGCGGTGTCCAGATGTGTGCCACTCTGGTGGGAGCCAGACACGACTGCACAGCACGCAGCAAGCAAGCGAGCACCTGCTTCATCGCACTGCAGGAGCGGGGCTGCAGCCACCCCTCCCCACCCAAAGCAGCTCACTTGGGATTAGGGTCAGGCAGGTGCAGTGTGGGCAAAGCTCTTCCCAGCAGAGCCGCAGCACTATGTTCAAGTTTGGGAGACCACCCAAGACCTACAGCTGCCGACACCACTCGGGAGCCAGCACAGTTACAAAAGTGGCAGCGGCGATGGGAGTCAGAGGACTGCACCACCAGGCTTTTTATCCCCAAGTGGGCATCTCCAGGCTATTACCAGGAAAGGAGCAGGACACCAACAGGCTCAGGACAAGGAAGGACAAAAGTGCCAGCTGAAGGCATGAGCCATTGCCACCCAAACCCTCTTCGACTCTGCGTGCGAGTTTGCTGACCAGCACACCCTCACCCCGGGGAGAGCACAGTCCTCTTCAGAGCTGTATAGCATCTTACTTTAAACCCAGCAGACTAGCACAAGGTGTGCAACAACCATGCTCACAAGGTGTGCAACAACCATGCTCACAAGGTGTGCAACAACCATGCTCACAAGGTGTGCAACAACCATGCTCACAA
>JANIJG010008676.1:10061-31191 GCA_024611175.1 Megaceryle torquata
CCCTAAACTGACCATCAAGGATTGGTCTAAGTCCATGTCTGGGACTTCCCCAGAGCCTGCTCCACAGCATCAGTGGTGACGGTGATGTAATTGATATCACAGGGATTGGGTTTGATACTGGGTTTGTATATTTTTTTATATATTCTATTTAATTATTATTATTATTTTCATTAAAGCTGTTCTAGCTTTCTTTTCTATCAGCAAGTCTCTCTCCCTTAATTCCCTTTGTCTTCCCCTTGGAGGAAGGAGAGGGATTGCTAGAGAGCATCTCTTATAGAACATCACTGACCATAAACCTTGACAAAGATCATCCTAACTATATGAAAAAAAAGTTAATATAGGTTATTGTCAGTTATTAGCTCTTTGGAACAAAAACAAAGTTTCATTGTTAACCTCTTGCATGTTACTTTTATGATCTATTTGAGAATAACAAAGCTTGTCTTCTGTCCTTATTGACTTCAGATTCCAATATAACTATTTCACCATGGCATTCTGTATTTAGTTCAGTCACAAAAGGCCATGCACTGGCAAGTTATTATTATTTATTTGCACCATGCTACTGCCTAGACACCTAATCGAGGATCGATTGTGCTGTGTAGTATACAGACATATAACAAAGAAAATAGTCCCTGCCTCAGGCAGTTGCAGTCTGTGTGACAAGTACAGCAGGTAAACACAAGTGATAAATAGCACAGGGCTGGATGAGTGAAAAATAAAATGCACTAAATTTATCAGAAAACTAATGTCCCAACTTCCTACCTAGGCTCTATATTTGTCCTGCCTTTAGCATCTCACTCTAGCAGTTGTTTTTTAAGCTCTTTTGGTATGAAACTTAATAATTTATGCTTGCATGCAGATAAATTCCATGAATAAAAATACGATAATAATTTTAGATATGCTTAGAAACCATATGTATATGCATTATACAAAAAGTTAAAAATTAGTGAGAAAGACTATCAGCAATCACAAGACTTTGCATGTATATTGGAATGCATCTAATCACGAGAGCATGTAGGTGGTTTTCCTGCACATCTCATTTCATTGCATGTATACAGCTAATACATATTAATGTACTTCAACACTATTATCCTATTTTATGCTTGTAAGGATGGAAAAGAGTCTGGAGAGACATAAATGGGTTGAAAAAAGTAGCCTAGAGAGCACCAGGTAGAATTGGAAATGGGTGACAGAGTGACAGTCTTGAATCACTGTCCATATATGTACTTGTTAGAAAAAACTACTTAATTTTCACCATAATTGTGAAACCACATTTCATTGACCTGGTTACACTGATTCCAACAAGAGAGGCCATTTTATAATTGATGGGTGCAGGCTGACATTCAGACCTAGCAATCATAGAAGGCCCAGTAGCACCAAGTCAGTGAAAAAATCAACTACCTTATTGTAAAATGCCCTGGAATTTAAAACAGATTTGTCTCATTGAATTCATTGAGCTGAGGCTTCAAATCAGGCTCTGAATAGCTGAGGTGAAAACAATGCACATGCAACACTTAGGCTGCTCAACAGCATCTCCACATGGAGCAGCTGTTACTGTTCTCTCCCCATTCTTGTTTTCACAAGTGATGTCTTTTAGAAGACCAACACCTGCTTTACGTATTTGATTAGACACTTACATCTAACATCCTATTATCCACCAGTTGGTGGTACAGTACAGTACTGTACTGGGATCATTGTATTCTTTTATCATTATCTCACTCCTCTAGCATTGTTTTGGCACATGCCAGACGATGTCTGGATGTGGTTTGGGGATAGCAATTCTTAGGAGCTATTCCCACGAGGGAGCCTGAAAGTTCTCACATTGTCATCTGAATGGAGCAGACACAAAGCTAGGCCCTACCATTTGCCCTCAGGAGCAAATAATATTCTCTGAAGCACATTTTATATGTATTAGACATAGTTTTTGAGGTGCAGGATGGGATTAATATCAGGGTAGGCACAAGGAGATTGAAGCTGCATGAGGTGTTGGGGAGCGACTGTCAGGATTGAGATGACAGGTCAGGAAACAAAGCAAGGAACTCTGTTCTCAACAATTCCTGGTCTTCAAAGTCTGTGATCATGGTAATAAAGGGTGCTTAGACATGTTCCTGAACACTGAAAATCATTCCTTTGTAATATTAAGCTTCTGAAAACACTTCTAGTATATTTGTGACCCAGCCAACTAGCAGAATTCTACATTCACAGTTTCTAAGAATTTGCAAACATATTTTGAGTATTATGAAAAAGAACTAAGAAAAGAACTCTTCCCAATAGGCAGTACAGTTGATGGGACCCTGTGCTAAAGAATGAAACACATTGTGATATGGATACTGGGTATGCAACACCTGGCGGAGTCAGTGGAAGAAAACGGTCCAGGGGTATTTAATATAACTGTGTGGTCACAATCTTTCCCCCTGCCAGCTGGGTGTGACACTGAGACTTGATGGAAGGTCTGTCTTCTAGCTATTTGGAAACCAGTGCCTAGCTTCCTAAGAACAACTCTGTGTGCACTTGCAACCTAAATCCCAGAAGGATTTAACCAATGGGTTAAATTCCAAAAGCCTGCTACCTCCGTTGGAAAGAGGAAAGTATGTTTTAACAGTTTACATGGGTTCAGCAATACACTGGACAAATGCTTGAATTATAAACACAACAAGCACTGCTAAGCACACTGGAACCACATCCAGCTCAGTAAATTATCTCAGCTGAAAATCCTTTATGTTAGGAAAATATTAGATGCAAGCATGGCATTGATTCGGCACTTTCTCTAAGCACCTGCTGATGGCCACTGCTGGCCAACTGGAGTAGACCCAGTACAGTCAGCATGTCATGTTTTAAGGTGTCCTATGTATTACATGTACATATAAACACACAGACATAGACAGACACATATATACCCACATACATGTAAAGAAACACTTTTAAAAGGTTTTCTAAGGTCATGACTGTACAGGCTGTCAGTTGGAAGGTCAACAACTCGGAGCTAGGTTAAAAAATAATTCCGCACAAAATTAAAAATAAATCTTGAAACAGAAGGTCAATGACTACAAACTAACAATTTCAGAGAGCTAAGTCTTTATTCTTGATCTATTCTTGGCCAGAAGAAAGGCATAAACCAAAGCTTCTATATTATGTGCCTTTTTTATCCCTGTCCCCCACTGAGTAAAATGATAGTTAAGCACACTTGCGTATAGTGTCTGAAAAGAAAATGAGCATTTTTTTTGCTGGTTAATTTGAAGTGTAGGTGTCTGATTAATTTTAATGCATTTATTCCCTAAGAAACTAGTTTGTTAAGAGAGGCTGTGAGTGCTGCTCTTCTTCCCTAGCTGTTGTCTTTTATACATTTTCAGATATTTTTCTTAAGGTCTGTTGCTGCTTTTCATAAAAGGAATAAACCACGCTTTATC
Source organism: Megaceryle torquata (assembly GCA_024611175.1). Taxonomy (NCBI): domain Eukaryota; kingdom Metazoa; phylum Chordata; class Aves; order Coraciiformes; family Cerylidae; genus Megaceryle; species Megaceryle torquata. The sequence goes on from JANIJG010008676.1 coordinate 13,466, forward strand.
GCCAAAGCTTTGTACTTCATGGTCTGTACCTCAGAAGTACTTCATGAACTTAATAAAAATAAAAAAAAAATCACAGAGTTGAAGCCAAGAAAACACAAAGACGCAAAATACTGATAGTAAATTACATTGACAAGGACATAAATCATTTTTACCTGTCTGCCTATATGTAATATTTTTATGTTTCAACACAAAGGCTGTGTGTACTTCTTTGTGGAAGGGGCCATACAGCTGGAATTCTGAGCAGTGGCTGAGGATATTCAGGGGCAAAATGTCTTTTCTTTCCCGTGTAACAAGAGAGCAGCCATTCTGCCTTCATTAAATCTAAATGTCAGTGGTCACAACTGATCCTGCCCGGATTTTCTGTCGTCCCTGTTAACTGTGCATAGAATGGTCAGCATTTGGCACCCAAATTAGCAGATATGTCCAGCAATACTTTGCAAGGATGTCAGGCTGTTTAGCTGACTGTTCTTGCTGCTCCATAAGGGCTGTGAACAGGAAGGTGAAGGGAGCTCAAGCAGCCGTGGAATTCACAGATTCCAGCCACAAGTTTCGTAACATGCCAAGATTTTATCCCCCCATGACTACTTTGCCTTTTTTTTTTTCTCTCCTTAAAAAACCTAGAGATGTTCTTTGAATATTCTTCTTAAAACCCAAGACACTTCTTTGTCTGCTCTTCCAAGGGGAGGGCTCTTTTACACTGTATTCATCTCCAAGCTGGGACTGCCAATTATAGCTCCACCTGGGCTCCGGAATAAAAGATGTCAGACTGCAGCCTTTGTCCTTTTTTGACTGCTTTATACTGCTATTACATTGATTGCTCTTTGTTTCCCTGCAAATGGGGTCTTTCAGTTGCAGTCCACCTCCTTCCCTCCCTCCACCAGACTCCCTACTCCTTGTTCCATGCTTTTTCCTTCCTTTTTCTTCCTTTTTTTTCCTTTTTTTTTTTTTTTTTCCACTTTTACGATTAATTTTTGGTAGATGCTGAGTTGTGATAAGAATCACTCACCTGGTTCTGAACCACTTCTTTATTAGATTTTAAACCACATTTAGAGACAAGCAAAAGTAAGTCAGCAGTGAGATCAACATGGATGCTATCTTTATCCAGGAATAATTCAGCACCCTACGACTCATCGACACTTTGTGATTATGACTGCTTTTAATATGACTTTTCTATTCAGTTTAGAGATATGATGTGGATTATTCTGAATTAGCAGTGGATCCCTACCCCTCTGTGGTCTGTTCACATCTGCCCAGAGAGAAGAGCAGGAAAGCTGCAGCCAACAATGTCAATACAGCCCTATAAAGATTAATAGGGTACCTGAAAAGTAACAAGGACTTTGAGTGATTTCAAGGATTCCAAAGACTCAAAAAATCAATTTCAGTGAAAATGTCCTTTCTAATTTAGTACCTGATAGTATTTGACACCTCTGTACTCCAGTAAGAACACAGAGCAATATAAGGGTGAGATTCCTGTGTGTGTCTTTTGTAATCAGGATTTCAAATGAAAATTAACGTTACCTAAGACCATACAGACAGAAAGATAAAGAATACCTTCTAATACCTATCTACTGAAAACAAAAGTTAGCTCTATTATTATCTTCACATCTAGTGAAAAGAAATAAATCAGTAATGGAAAGTAAATTGTGGAGACTGACTAAATAAGAGTGGAATATTGTCTAAACTATTAAATCTTGCATATTTTATCAGAACTGCTGCGGCACTGCCTCAGCACTGAAGAGCCATGTGAGGCTGCTGGGGAAAAAAAGCCCACAACTACTCCTGACATGAGACAATTTGGATTCCACTAGACTTGATCTTGTCATTGTTTCATTGCACAATAACAATGACACCAGCTCATGCTAGAAGCTCAAAATAGGATAAAAGCAATCCACAAAATAAAACCTCTCGTCTGATGATGTCTTAGGTATTAAAATTCTGTTTATAGTGAAGATTTTTATATGTCCTAATTACATACTGGAACTAACTATTGTCAGTTCTGCCATGCTGAAAGAGCCTTAATGATGACATTATAGTTTGAATAGAATTTTTAAGCAGATCTAATGTAGAAGGAGATGTAATTAATCAAATTTTAAGTTCACTTGATCTAGGAATACAGGTATGCTCTATCTCTCCCTAGTACTACTGCAGTCTTTGTGATGCAAACAAGACCTAGAGTTATGAACTTTCAAAAACAAAATAGGAGAGGAAACTACAGAAATCTTAGAGAGCTGCAGAAGGGGAAAAATACCCAATAAGGGACACGTTTCTCTTCCAGTATCTATAAAATATGTTATATACCTATTATTTTTCCTAGGAAACATTTATATTTCATTATCACTAGTAAGGTTATTACCTAGGTCCCTTTTCTGGTGTGCCAAATAACTTGCACATATGGGAATAACAGGGAAGCAAGCAGCTGAAGAGGGTTAAAGGGAGAGTGATCTGATATAGAGTATTGGATGTCAGATGGTGCAAACCAGAAGTGTACAGATATTTTGTCAACCAGTAGAAGCATTCATGTTGTATTATTTCATTGCAAAGATGCTGGAGGAGAAAAAGTATCATACTGGTCTTCTCTTTTATCTCCCTCACCTTAGTTAATAAAATAGACACGTATTCCACAGAGCCTCTGAGAAATCTGATTAACTTTTCATAGACTGCATATACAGACACTTTGTGTGGAAGTACATCTATTGTCCATACACACGCGCTACGGAATACGCATGCAGTTGTGCGTATGAAGTTGTCTGTACAGACACACATGACCAGCAGCACACTGCATTCTGTTATGTATCAAGCTATACCACCATGCAAGGAAAGAGAAAACTTTTGACCCTTGAAGCATAGCAAACATTGTAATCCTGAGCTGTAAGCCTAAGTAAATGTTTAATGTTTTAAGGTTAGCTATGCATAGTTCGAGTTAAAGCTTTAGGATTTATATGTTTGAATCCTGCCTACCGTACAGCCTTCGCCGTGTGTCTGGCCTTGTGTGAGTAATGCAGGTTAATCACTGAAGCATGTGGCAGCGTGAGGACAAGGCAGAGCAATGAGCAAGCCCCAGCTCCCATCTCTCATCATTGAGAGATGAGATGCTGTGCTGTTCATTGCATGCATTGCCTGGCTTGACACCATGGCAAGCTGCACCCCCATTTACCTAAAATGTGTCTAATGAGTGAGCCTCACAGATCCTGTTTTATATTTGCTGGGTTCACAGGCCTTGTCTGCACTGATGAAAGGTAGTGAAAGACTTGTTAAAGAGAAGAGAAAAAGAGAAGCAGGGCAGTCAGAATTAATAGCTGCTGTGCAACTATGAATGGTGCCAGGAGCTGCCTTCAAAATACAATTTCGAGCTAAAATTCAGAAAGGAAACTCTTAAACAAACATAACAAAAGCACAGGGAGGTCATGTGGCTCCCACTCATTTCTGCTATTCAAATAACCAGTGCATTGTGAGGATGTTATTGCTGTAAAAGTGGCGGTTCCAGCAAAAAAAGCTGCTTCCTATTAGTTGTCTGAGTAACATTCATGGAGCATACCAAGAAAACATATTTGAAGCACAGGTGTGGGAGTTAAAATCTCTGTGTTCATTACTGGATTTGCCACAGTGTTCATGCAGGACCATGAGCATGTTGCTAAATGTTTCTAAGCTATTTTGTCTTCATCAGCTAAATAAACACACCAAAAAGTGGTAGGGCTAAAATACTGTTGATCTCACTGAAAGCATCAAGAATCTGTTTTGGATTAGAAGTATCAACACACCTTCTGCCAGTTAATTTATGGGCATTAATGCTCATGATGTATTTCACAGTCCTTAGATAAATAGCCAGACATGGAAAAAGGGCCACTCAAAGACCACATTTTACTGTGCTTTGTGCTGATGACTCATTATTTTTCTGGGAAAGAAGGTCACTGCATCTTGATCAGCAACAAAATGGCAGTAAATTCTTATTTCAGACTGTGTGCAGGGCCTAAGGGGAGGAAGGAGAGCAAGGAGAGGGAGTATTTTGCATTTGATTCCTGAGAATTTTAGCCATCAGATACTTCCCCACCTTTTTATTGAGTCTAGGCACAAGGAAAACCTGTTCTGTGAAAAAGGCCAAAGACATAACCCTTGTACCTTGTCAACTCAGATTTATTGGAAGACATCTTCTACAGGCCATACATCTCCCCAGCAAGCTTTAGCTTCAGCTCTTCTGTTCAGGTTTCCATGTGGTTCCTGTAACTTCATGTTACTCACTGCTGCTTCTGCTACCCTGGTTTGTCTGAGGTATGTGAGGGTTAAAAGACCAACTCTCCGCGAGGGAATCGTGCTGGGCACTATAGGTCTGAAAATGGGAGAGGCTGTGAAAAGTAACTGAGGCTGAGGGCTGACATTCTACACATAGCTACTTTCTGTACATAAGCTGGGTATAAAAAAGAGGGACTGTGTACTATAGCTCTTACAGCTGGCTTTGAAAAATTGTCTTTTTCTAAGACTTCTTTTCCTTTTATTTCTCCATTTTACTGGAATTCTTGATCATCAGAGTTCATTTAAAAAAAAATATGAAATGCACCAAGAAAAGTAATTGCATCAAACATAAAGTCCTAGTTGTTAAAAAGGAGTATATTATGATTGTTATTACTGATAAATATACATATAACACCGAAGTTGTTATTCTTTAATCCTTAAAATGATTACACTTTTAATGCCCTGGTCCAAAATATCAAGTATCAAGAGGTGTAGTTATCAGTAGATTGATATGAGGCTATCAACCTCCATTGCTTCCATCTGGAAACCCTCTGGAAACAAAATGCATGTGTGTCATCAATAGCAACAAAGTCACTGCCTTGTCAGTGTCTTATTTTGGTTTAAAACATCAACAGTCCACATACTCATTTTTTATGAAAAGCTTTCCCATCTGCCAGTTTCAGGTTCCCTAAAGTTCTTCATATACCCAGAGCAAGGACTGGGCTCTCCAAAAACCCCATGGCCTCTTCTGAGGAAGGAGTTACCATCAGCACTCCTTAGTGTTTACTTGTCGTTAGTTCTTACGCTTTTTTTTGGCACTTTGAGCCTCAGCAATCAAACCAGTCTTTTAAGTCTGGTAGATTCACAACGCTGAACCAGAATCTGACCTAACAGTTCCCCCCTCAATTATTTGCTAAGCAGTGGCTAAGCTTAATAAACACTTCTCTTTTCTGGGTATTTCTGCAGGCAGATGCCTCTGGAATTAGACCAACACACTCATCTGGAAAACAAACTAACATCAGACCGGCATAAATTATTAGACAGCAGCACCAGATTTGTTAGGAAGGGCAGTTACACAAAAAGAAAGTTTAAGTTTGCTTTTTATGATTTGTTTTGGATTTAGAAGGCAGGTTACTAATTTCACTTCACCCCCTGCTCAGCAACTGTGAAAACAAAATATGTCATAAAATGGCATACTTAGGCTCGACATCGCTTAATTGTAAACCAAACATAAGTGGCACATTCATCATGCTTTCGAGAGCGCTCGCTGCTCTCCCTCACCTCACGCTTTCCCACCTAACCAACACTCCTCAGGGCAGAGGCCAGACCACTGTGAAAGATAACAGTGGGAAACAAACACCATGGAGATGGGTCCCTGGGGAAGTGAGCTGAGACTGCCCAGCATGACTGCGACGACGCACGCTGGGATGGCGAGGTGGAGGCGCGTGTCAAGCCCAGAGCTTCTTACCCAGCCTTCTGTAAATCAGGACAGTGCTGAAAACTCTGGCTGATCTAAGTTGTTTTCTCTCTAATGCTTTCTGATTGGTTTTTGCACGCAGATTGTGTACTGCTCTGAGCTAAGATTTTTAGCAACAGTAGCAATGGGTTGAAAGTTTGTACCTCTGCACACGAAGTCTGCTAGGTTAAAGGCCAAACTTTTTCAACTTTTTGGTCCAAAATATCTAAATTGATAGATTTACACAAAAGCTGGTTTTCCCATGCTGGTAAAGTTCAAATGTGACCATTTAATGAGGGATGTATGAATGTGCTTTCCTCTAGTTTATCTTGTTATGATGTGGAAATAGGAATTAGCTTAATTCCTGTCCAGTACAGTCAGTATAAACTGTTTAATTTAAAGCAGGAATGGGGAAATCCTGACCAGAGCTTGATTGGACCGGTAATACCCTTGGCTCGTAATCAGACTGACAAAGCACACTGACTAGAGGGAAAGTATGATTTTGCTCTCTTGGAGGGAAGTAAGTCACTTCAACTTGCCTGCAGCATCACCAGGGATTGGAGACCATCAAAAGAGCCGGAGAGCAGCGCTCCAGAACCTGGCTGCCAGGCAGTGTCAGATCAGGTCTGACAAAAACATAAGGGAATGAGGAGATAGCAGTTGTGCAAAACTTGAGTGGGTAGCATACACTCCTGATGCCATGCAGCAGACTTTGACTCGCAGGAATGCTGGCGAGAATCTCACTCCTCACTCCTCTCAAGTGACCTTGGCTAAGGTTTCAGGATCTGTCTGTGTATGCCTCTACTGACTTAGTTTAAAGTAATCTGTCAGAACTAAATGCTGGAAAAAATATCTGTCCTTTTCCTTGATACCATTCAAAACACTATCCCTAAATTTCTATCTGGTAACAAGTTCCTTTTATGAACTGAAACCAAAGTGGGTCATTTGACTTGTAAGAGAGATCATTATTTTAAGCTGTGTGCTAATTAGTTTGCTTCCACTGATTATCATTAATACCTGTGGCTGTATGATTCGCATAGGCCAATAATATGCACATAAAACCCAGAGAATGCAGATAAAAAACTTAGAGTGACTTAAAAAAGATTAAACACAAGCTGCAAATACAGAAACATAAGAGACCTGAAATGAAAAACCACATATTAAACATCAAATTTAAATCTGCTTTACAGAAGGATTAAATGCTCACTGTGGACTGTGAGAGAATCCATTTCTAATGGTGAATTTATATCAGTCCACAGGGAACCCTATCAAGGCACAGCTGACTAATGACTATCATTTTCACTTGATTTCATTAGTATTTAAGTTATAGCATGAAGTACATTCCCTTCGGTGCACTGAAAGTTAGTGTTTTACATACATTTGCTGTGAAGATTTTGCTTTGGCTAATACAAAAATGATTTGATAGTTTAGAGTCTATTCTATCTTATACCTACCTAGGTCCACCCCTTCAAAAATAAATGGCATCTTTTCATAGGATTGGTCACAACACATTTCAGAGGCATGTTACAACAGAATTAAAAATATGCTGTCAGCCTGAAATTATTCTTGCTTTCTGAATATGATGTAACACTTTTTGTTAGGTAGCCTCTAGTTGTCTATAATCAGATTTTTCTGTACAGTGTGTGAATGCAATACATCTTCTTCCTCTCTAGTGTCCAAATCCACAGTTACAGCAAAATATCATAGACAAGGTTCAATCTATAGGCAACTCATTTTGTGTGTCTTTGTGGCAATGTCTGTCAAAGAAATTCTGAAGATGTGGTCAGGATGAGTAGCTTTTTGAAAAGAGTGAGAACATGCTGAAAGTAAATGGCTGCCTGGGTGCCACTTGCTGGCACCTTCTTTCTGGATTCCCCATCCAATTAAAAGTAAACCCACTCATCCTCATCTCCAGTTTTCCCTCTGTATTCTCTTCCCTCCCATCACTGTCCACTCAGACAATACAGCCTCCCAGACTAGCTGCTCATCATGCACTCCTTCAGGTTTTCCACCTTTGTAACTTTACTCATACCCCTCTCTTTTCTATACCGCTCTTCATCTCCAGCTGCATTTTCAGCTTCCTCTCATAAAGTGTTTGGCACATAAAAGAGGTACAAGCAGCACCACATCTTGTATTTTGTAGAGCACTCCATTCATACCAGCTTTCTTCAGAATATCCTTTCCTCCTGAGCCTTTCTGTCATATACAGTACACAGACACTGTGAAGTAAATCATGCTCTCTATTAATGTTAAAAGCCCAAACCTGCTGTATACATGACACTAGCCTAATTATTCTCTTCTTACTTCTTTTAATGGGGCTACAGGAAAGCTTGCAATACTATGCTTAGTTAAGGAGAAATATCTGTAAAAAAAATCATGTCTATATGCATAGAAACTTCAAGAAACCCTGAACCTATAGTTATGTTCAAAGGGCTCAAATCAAAAAATTGAGTTTTAAAAGGAGGCTCTTACCCGCGTGCTAAGACAGTTCAGCAAATGAATAGAAACTGGTCACAAAGGTTGTGAGGAGTGGGAACGAGGGAGTAGCACGCTGTGTTTGCCATTTATAATCACTCACCGTAAATCCTGGCCACGGAGGAAAGGTCCGTGTAAAACACTTCTGATTTGTGCTATTGGCATCATTTATGTGTGTCAGCCAGACATCCCCATCAAAACTGGAACGCTGTAAATAGACACTGAGAGGTGACATGTCTTCATGTGCCAGACATCTGACAGGCTAAATAGCCAGGGTGGAAAAGGGAAACAGAGGAAGGGTTGGTATTCCCGTGTTGTACCTGGGTTACTGAAGTACAGAAAGATTAAACACCTTGTTCAAATGGTATCAATGTGAGACAGAAGCAAGGAGCAAACTCAGATCATAGATTTTTTTCTTCAGCCTACCAGACCTTTCCATCCTTTTCTTTGTTTTCCTCCTATGTTTTGATTTTATGTTTCTTTTGATTAGTAGAACTACTCAAGGTTCAGTTATTCCAGCACACATGAATCAAGAGCATGTAGGATGAAAGCTTTACTCGATTTTTGTAGGATGAACGCGTCACATTGAAATGGGCCTTTTTCCAGATCAGCTGCTGCTTCTCTCCACTCTATATAACACTCCTCTGCTTCGATGCTCTTGACAGAAGATTGCTGCTTCAGCAAAAAGCTTTGAAGGTGAAAAAGTTTATTCCAAGAACCCAGTGTGTTTGGCCATGTACCTTCTAACTGGAAATCTAATGCCAAAATGAGGAGCTGCTGTGACTGCACTTCTTTCTCTGCCAGTAAAGTTGGAACTTCCAGTTAACCCTTCCAAGGTTTTATAAACCATGATGCAGATTTATCTTGGTTTAGGTACTGGCTGGATCAAAAGTGAAAAATCAAACTCGCGGTTTCAACATTAGAAAGGAAAAAAAGTTAAAGCTTCCTGTATGCAGAAAGCATAAATAGACTTCAGTGAAATCATGCGAGACATCCCAAAGACCATGAAGGAAGTGTTGTTTTATCCATTTCATACTGTCTTCTGAGAATACTGGGAGACTAGGAGTTCCTTCTTTACTTAAACACTCAAATCATTATAGTATTTCAGTAGAAGATCTTCAATTTCTAAATTCCAGAACACAGTTCTAGCTTTTACTGCGCTGCAGAGTTCAGCTGAGACAGTGGTTCTGTCTCATGCTTCTGTCTGCTAGCAAATGCCCTTTAGCAGTAGATACTGCTTTCAAACACTGCATTTCCCTTTGAATTATTTGCAATACCACTGAGTGGTCTGCAGTTTATTCTCCACCCCAGCAATTCAGTTTCAAAAATAAACTGCAATATTTTAGATTAAAAAGGAAGTCTCTGAAAAATAAAAACTGGCAAAATGTCACGCACACTAAATCACTTTGAAAGTTCTGACCTCAAACAAAATGTATTATTAGTTAAGCACAAAGAAATTCATTAGTTTAACCTCCTGTTATTTTGCCAGCCCATCAAGTTAGATTTAAATGAACTCAGATGAGGAATATGTGAAAAAGATAATAGTTTTAGTGACTCTGCTCATAGTGACTGTTGACTGATCTTTGGATTTCAACTTCATCTATTAACAACAGAATTTATGAGCAAGAAATAAACTATGCTTGAGGAGGGGGAATGTAAGCAGAGTGGACAACTAGAAGGACTTTATTAAGATGTAATGGAATGTTAACTGAAAGTATTTATCTTCTTTCAATATCCATGATTAGCTGAAGCCTTTACAGCTCTATTACATTTAATCATTTCACTTTCTGCCTGTATGAAAGATCAAATTCAGGTTGAAACTTGAGATAGAAAATATTTTCCCCATTATCTGCAAATCAGTGCATTATTGAAAGTGGCAAGGTAAGTGAATAAGGACTGCCTGAACGTGCCACAAGGGAAGATGACAAACTAGCAAACAGAAAGGTTTTTTACAATTCAGAAGTCAAAACAGAGATTGAGTTTCTTCAGAGCCTGGATTTGTTTATTGTATGTTGGTTTTCCATGCAGAATCACAGGAAGAATTTCACTCATTTGTAAAGTGTGTTGAACACCACAGCATGCTCTAAATGGTTGAAAATGCTGCCTATTTGTTTAAACTGTGATTAACACTCTGCAGAAATCAAGCTATCCAAATCTTGATAATTAACTGAATCTCATTTAATTTGCCTATTGTATTTGCAATAAACCAGAGTCTAAACTCTTATAGTAAAGTACTTAATCATGATCAACAGTATGTCAGCAAGTCTGTGGTTCTTGTTACGGTGATCCTGTAGCTAAAAGCCAGTAGCTCCTCTAGGCCAGGCTCTGTGAGGAAAGTACCTCTTGCTGAGAAAGTTCAGACAAGTTAGCAGGATCTGATCTCAAGCCAGGGAAACGCTTGTTTCTCCATGAGACGCAGCGCAGGCTTTTCTACTGGCAGGATGTGTAGACTGATTCCGTTGGATTCTTTGGGATTTGTTTGGGTCAGCCTCCTTGAAACCAGATCTGTCTTGTGAATATTCTGCTGTGCCCCGCTGCTTATAAACAGAGTAAAGATTAATGATTTTTTTTTATAATTATTATTCTATAATTAGGTAAATAAACTACTGCTCTGTCTACACCTTTAGACCCCTGAGTTTTACCTCTTTTATCAGAAGCTGTCAGTCCTGATAATATGTTAAGCTCTGGCTTACATCTTCTTCTGAAACCCTGGAACTCATGGCAGGTGCTGCGTTGTATTAGCTCAAATCCCAAATTCATAGCCAAACAGGCTATGGTTGGGCAGAACAGAGTAAACCATTGGATGAGAGTTCACCACTTCTGATCAGAAAGTGGTGAGAATTTATTTGGAGCTTTAGGCTTGGAATTTTCTTGGTGGAAGCCCTGTGCAAACTTTTGTCCTCAAGCCATCCACAGACACCGTTGCTGTCAGCTTAAAACAGAGAAGACACAATGACATTTGAAAACCATAGCAGGCTTAACCTTAATTGAGATGGACTTTACTAACAGGATAAACTATTTGCTCAAAGAGGGGTGACACCACCTTAGAGATAGCCATTTACAGTTCTCAGCTAAAAACACTTTCAGAAATGTTGGAGAGTTGCCACAGACAGTGTTCATGCAAATGACATCGATGGACCTTTGGCTGCTGTGACAATGCCACAAAGTATACAAAATCAAGCAGTGCTTTATTCCACCAGACAGTAATAAGCATGTAATTATATTGTAATTAAAAAGCAATTATTCACTGGCAACTACTGAAGATGTCTTTAATGGTAATTCTGAGTGTGACTACCATGTAATTTGTAGACAGAAATAAGTGTGCAATTACCCTGTTAGTAACACAGTAATTACCAAATACATCCAAGCATCTTTCTGCTTTCTGACGTGGAGTTACTGACACCTGCAAAGCATAAATTACATAGCAACTACATCAGGCCTCTGCCAGGTGATGTACAGCAGAATGGAAAGATGGCAGATATCGTTAGTACAAAACTGGTGTAAGTGATTAGTGATCAGTACTCCAATCTGAAACAAGACCAAGCCACTGAAATCTAGAGTCATACTTGCTTAAAAGAGCTATAAATATGTTGTGAAACAAACCCAAATCTTTGTACGGAATGACGGATACAATAAAATATATTGTGACAACTCTGGAAGTAGGACCTTACCCCTTTCACGTGAACTGGTCCTACCCTATTCAAAAGAGACAGGTTCTGCTGTTCCTATCACGGTTTTCTGTCACAGATCATTCACAAGCAATGGAGCCTTGTTGTATGTTGAGCCTTGTATGTCAGCTTCTCACCTCCCTCTTATGCCATTGCTCCAGTGACATTTCCAAGTAACGGGTTTGACAGAAGGTGGGCCCCAAACAGGAATTCACCAGGCGAGTGGGAAAACAGAAACAAAAGCCCCAAGGCAAGAAGTGCCATAAACATTTCCTAGAAAACACTGAATACGTTATTTTGAAACAAACAATGTGTCATCTTTGTGAGTGATGCAGGTTACATTCATTCTGTGAAAGGGACCCTCAGGCCCTATTCTAATGAAGTCCACATAAGCGCAGCCTTAGTCTTAGGCACGAGTCTTGAAATCAGAATGACTACTTAGGTGCTTAAAGCTAAAGATCTGTTTCAGTAGACTACCACACACTTACCATCTCAGTCTTGAAACTCATCTATCTCAATCACACACTGCAAACCAAAAGATCCCTGTCAGAAATCACACTGAAGCACGTTCTGAGCTTCATTTTAAGAAGCTTTGGCACCCAGAAATTAGTATGAGCTCTAAATGGTCAGGATGCTTGGATATCAGTCCAAATTTATACAACAGGACTTGTGTTTGAGATTTGTTTATGATTAGTTGATCTAAAATAAAATAGTCTTTGGTCTGCTTAAAGAAGGGATGAAAAGAATAGAGACATATAGGACAGCAAAAGACCTCGTGAATCACAAAGTCTAAACTCCAGAAAGGAAGGCAGGCAATTTATTGCAACTAACCCACTGTGATGCAAGACAACACGCTGTCATGCTGACAAAATATAAATATTTCTCTCCATTTCCTTTACTTGGTCTCAGAAACTAAGATCCAGCAGCAAAACCAAGTATGTCTATAATTTAATCAGACCTCTGATTTCAGTTATTACTATCATTTTACTTAGCATTTGCCATCTCATTTTACATGCTTGCTGAGTTTCTTCAGCAGTGCCAGAAAATGCTCACTTAAAATTTACAGCAATTCATTTAATGTTCTGTCATGTGTCAAGATTTATAGCAATACTGTCTGGAGATGCCTGAATCCTATATAATGAAACACAAGACTATTGATTACAAAATAGGATGATGAAAGGGGGACTGGGGTGTCTTTCAAGAAAGTTGTGAAAGAAGATGTGAGTCATCTAAAAGCCCCCATTTGAGAGCAGAGTAGGATAAGCCCTCCCTTCCGCATCACTGATAACTCAGAGTGAGATGGATAATTAAAGGTTTCTCCAACAGCTGTACTGCAGGAGTGCTGCCATCCTTCGCTTCTCTGTCCACGTTGGGGTCTTTTAAGGTGATTAATTGTTAATTGGCAAATGTCAATATGCCTTGGAGCATATTTTGCTGAAAAACTCACAGCTATGCCGGCAATGGCCATTCATTTTTGCTTAGTCTTGTTTCCAGAATCGCACTAAGAGTGGTATTCTTGTCTTAGTCATTTACCTGAGGGTTTCTAGGGGACAGTGGCTTGCATTCTAGATGCTGGCACCCTCTATTAAAACTTTGAATTAGGTATAAAGAAGGGTGATTGCTGTGTCTGAAAGACTGGATTTCACTAAGATGATACCTACATGTAAATAAGTGACCATTTACTCAGCTAGACATGTGCATAAGCACCTTGGAGCTGAGATCAGAGAGTGATCTGGGCACAAGAAAGGAAAAAATAAAAAACTAACCAAAACCAAAACCCCAGGCTTGCTTAATGAACCAGCCTTCTGCCCCTTTGTTACCAAAACAGCTAGAAAGACTAAAGTCATGGTGCTTTTAGTGACAATACAACTATTGCCCAGTTCCTGTTGCTTTGTTGCATCATTGTTACAGTCCGGCGGTTGTACTTCAGCTGCAGTGCTTTCGGAGATGGTGGGGAGGTTGCTGCTTCTGCAAACACACAGAAAAAACCAACTCTTTTGGCACTAATGGATATCTCTGTAGCAGTGTAAACAGAGAGGTCAAAGGCTGATTGAGCATGAAAATTGAAGCACTGTAGTATATAGAAAAGGAAGATAGCACCCTTCTTAGCAATTTGTGAATATTCTATGAGGGCTTGGTATTTTTATTTTTTTTTTTTTTATTGTTACTATTTTTTTTTAATTAGGCACAGCAACAGTGAATAGATGCAACTAGGTTTGCATGCAGGATATATTTAGAGAACGTGGTTATTCAGACACGAGTGTCTTTAGGGTTTTTCAGATTATTTAACAAAGGTCAAAATGTATTGCTCTGCTTCCACTTGGAGAAGTTTCCTTCCAGAACTGTATGGAGGAGACTCACTGCTCAGTTACTTTTTTGCCTTTTATACAGATAAATAAAAACCTTCATTCTCCAGAGCTGTCACTCTCAAATCTTCCATGTGTACTAAACTCACTCAAAAAAGATATTTCAGAAGGAAACTATAGAAGTGCTTCATAACTCATACACAGTAATTGGTGTCCTGTAGAAACCTGAGGCCTTATCTTGAATTCCTAACACATCTTATGCTTGCCAGGACTTCACACAAAGAGTGTGGCAGAACTGTGTCTTTGTTGATACAACTTTCCTTCCAGATGTACAATCTTTTTTACTGTTTTATTCTCAGAACATTTATAGGTACATTTATATATATATATATATGAAAGTCTCAGTCTAGTCAAGTGAGAAATAAAGACATTCTCAATCTTTTGAGGACATTTCTTCCAGACTTTATACCTAAGAAGGTTTTCTTTTTTTTTTTTTAACTAAAAATAGCTTCTACAAGGTCTTAAATGGCACAACTGAATCTAGTCTGTGTCTTTTTATATAGAGAGAATTTTATTTTAATGCCCAAACCCTTCAAAAATAATGTGGTCATCCACATTATTGTCTTGTTGTATCTGTCCTACTTGAAACAAAAACCCAATGCTTTTTTGGCTACACACAGCATCCTACTCTCTTACCAAATGGTGCCGTAAAAATTTCAGAGGTGGCCCAAATTGTGATTGCTTTTGGAAAATTATTCCTGAAGGATATATTGGTATAATATATAATAATGGTACAATTATAATAATGCAAGACTCATCAAGCCTGACTCAAACTTAAAATTAAGCACCTGCAGTCTATGCCTCTGGGAAGCCCTCTGTTCGGCAGCCCAGGCACCAAGGAAGGGTATTCTTGAAGACTACACTGTTCTTCTAAACTTCCCACCAGTTTTGGAATTCAAACCTTAGTCTTCTTAAGAGCACGGTTCCTCAGGAAGGAAGCTATACTATAAGGGAGTCCTTGCAGACAGAAGGAAGCTCCTGGGGGGAGGTGTGGGGGCTCCAGAGCACTGAACAGCTCCAGAGAACTGATTATGCTGAGTACAAAAGCCCAGAGCAGACAGGGTAAAGTACACAGAACTTGGCGTTGTTTTTAGGATCGGACATCCGTCAAAGAACTTCAAAAGGAGTCACATAAGTCATTATTATTATTATTGTTATTATAATAAACAGGTTAATCAGATCAGCTAAAATAAGAGCAGGTCTGAATTTCTACTGACCTTTTTCTTTTTTTTTTTTTTTTTTTAAGTTAACATTTCCATTCACACTTTTTTTCCTCCCTTCTTCCTACATACAAGTAGGAATTGTCTGGTTCACTACCAAACATGGGTATTGTTGGAGATGGAGAAAACACCTATGTCCTTATATTCCCTAAAAGAGAAAGATAAGCTCTAGCACACACCACGTTACTCAACTGTGCATTTTGTCAAGTGTTAGTGAATAAATTTAACCATGAATGGGAGGCTTGTGACAGTATCTTTGTCTGAAATGTGTCCTTACATAGTTCACTATACTTTTTCAAATTTGTATGTGCCATTTCATTATTTCTAGTCTATGCAGAGTCTATTTCTTATCATTTCCATTATCTCCCGAGAGAAATGAATAAAACTGGTTCACTGCTGTGCTCATGTCATCCCCTGGGCTGCTGGACACCTGGGTTTTTAGGACACTATAATATAACAAATATAGCGATCTTTTATTGCTTTTTATGTTCAGATGCAATACCTTCAAGATATTTCCCAATATAAAACCCACACTAGGCTGAGGGGAGGGGTATTTAGAGCTCTTTCACTGTTGATATTTCCCATCTGCTTGTGTGGAACAGCAATGCAGTGTCCTCCAACAGCTCCCAACAGAGCTGCAGGGTAACATCTAAGGCCATCACATAGACAATGGTATTCACCCATGTCTCCATATCCTAACAGAACTGGTGCAATCCTAAATCTCACATAACACAGCAAAGTTGTACAGCCTTACGCTGTTTGGTTTTCTTCCTTTTTAGCATGTTTTTAAGCCTGATGGAGAGCTTACCATGCATTGGCTTTTCAGTTATAGCTTACCTCTTCATGGCAAGCTTTTAACCAACATGCAAAGAAAATTCATGCAGCCTTCAATATTTTCCTAAGCAATTTCTAAGCTTATTTAAACCTTCATTACCTGTATTCGGGAATCTTAAATAAAAGTAAGTCTTTTCCTAACATTAATCAAATTCAGTGACTTATTAACTAAAGAATATGACTATCCTACAGAACAAACCAAAAGAAGTTGAATTAGGTCATGTTTTCAGGAATGTATATCTGGATTTGCACAAACCCACATGGGACCCTGTTTTGTTGGTCTTTACATTTATATCTGTAAGTACTTGAATAAGTGAGACAAACCACCTCCTGGGTGGGGTCTGGGTTTTTTATGCACCTGCATTTGTACATGAGGGTTCTTCACTGGTGGAATATAGCACAGCTCTTTCACACTTAGAGCACCTGAATAAGTGACATCCAGAAATGCAATTTCCCTTCCTGTAGCAATCCCATTTCATTTCAGATTAAATTATATCAGTGCTGCAGTTCTAGAAACTTTTTGTATCACCAAAAGTAGGAATGATAGGCATTATTTGACTTTGTTTTTTCAGTGATACAGGCACTTGCACATAAACCAACACGTATCATTTAAATAACTTACTGCTGTAACAGCTGGTTTACATTAGACTGAAATAAAACACAACAAGCTCTCCCTCTCGCTCCAAATGATTCACCTCTGCTGGTACCATAAGAAGTACTTAGGACAAAAGTACACGCTGACATAGGAGCTGAAAGCAAAATTCCTCTAATCTCAACCATGTGGCTAATGCCTAAAATTAGCACACAAACGCTGTGTTAATGAACACAGAATGATGTAAAAGGCCCTTGCACAAGACAGTGAGAACCTTGTCTCTATTTAAATATGTCTCCAAATTGATGAGGAGATTCTATGTGGGTTTTTTTGCTTTCAGTAATAATACAGTTATTGGTAGCCAGTGAATCTGACTCTCATATTAACAATCACTGTGGTCACTTGACAGCTAATCTTGCAATCGCCTTCAAATTAGAAATCCAGTTTGCAGCCATCTTCATGCTTTGCCCCAAATCAAATAATCCCCATGAGTTCTTCCTTTGTGATTTGGAAATAACCAGGACTGTGGGTCTGTAAAGGGTAGAAAGTGGGCTGTGAAGCTAAAAGATGGTTGGTGTAATTTTGAGAGTAACATCGGTAGAGTAAAAATGGCAAAAGTTATTACAAGAGTATACAAAATAAAGAGGTGCATTGACATGAACATACATAAGACTAAATTAGGCAAGGAGGACTAATTTACACCTTGAGAGAGGTAGTGTGTTAGTGAGAAATAGAAAGAAGAAACTTATGTTGTGACAGAGTGTCTAAATATTAGGGAAAATGAAGAAGCTGATAATTAATTACATGGCAACTTTACCATGTAAGTTTTAAAAGTTTTTAAAAAGCACTTTTTTTTTTCTTTTTTTTTCTTTCTTTTTTTTTTTTTAA